>CAUYQU010053328.1:0-29757 GCA_963574635.1 Cheracebus regulus
AGGTTGGGCACGTTCTTGTCTGCCAGCTCCGGGTGCTTAGGCATGTGGACATCCTTCTTGGCCACCATGACTCCCTCCTTAAAAAGGAGCTCATAAATGGCAATCCGGTTCTTCTTAGGCATCAACATCTCGGCAGCTGCAAGGTCCGGGGCTGGGGCTGGAAAGGCAAGAATTTTTGAAAGGACTAAATTCCCTATAGAGGCTCTAGGGGGAGAAGTTAACTTGACTTTTCCAGCCCCTAGAGGCTGCCTGGACTTCTTGGTTGGGACTCCATCCATCTTTAAATCTAGCAGTACAGTAGCTTCAAAACCCTCTTCCATCTGACCCTGGCTTCCATGGTCACCTCCTCTGATGCAGATATTCCACCTACCCATTATCAGGATGTTTTAGTTACATTGGATGCACTCAAATAACTCAAAATGATTCCTCATATTAAAGAGTCTTAACTATATCTGCAAATCTATTTCACCTTATAAAATAACAAATTCACAGATTGTTGGGATTAGGAAATAGACAGCTTGAGGAAGGAGATGTATTTTTCTGCCTACTACAATACAGTCACACTCAAAGATTCACATCAATCCCACATGGAAAATACATTCACTTATTCCCAACATCTCCAAAAATATCAACTCATAAAAGCATCAACTCAAGATTCCAAATCTAATCTCCGCATTTCAAAAACATTCTGGAGCAAAATTTATCTTTATCTATGGACCTGTTAAATTAGGTAATAAATTATCTGCTCCCAAAGTACACTAATAGGACAGGCATAAGACACAAGTTATAGACATTTCCATTCATAAAGAAAAATATGAGAAGGATTTTAAAAAGTCTTAAGTCCTAAACAATTCTGAAATTCAGCTAAACAGGTAACATTAGGTTGTAAAGTCCAAAGATTATCTATGGTTCTTGGATCTGACCTCTAGTCTTGAAGCTTTTTCCATAGGAAAGTAATATATGTTTTCAGCTGAATAGTTTAATCAACCTAAGTTTCAGTCAATTCAGGCTGCTATAACAAATACTATAGACTGGATAACTTGGACAACGTTGCATAATATCCAAAAGGTTCATCCTTGTTTCACATGTTGCAAGATTTCTTTTTTTAAGGTGGAATAATATTCCATTATATGTATATATCACATGTTTTTAATCAATTTATCAGTCCATGGACATTTAAATTGTAACCACATATTAACTATTGTGAATAGTGTTGCAATGAACACAGGAGTACTAATATCTCTTCAAGATCCTGATGTAAATTATTTTGGATATATATCCAGCAGTGGGATTGGTAGATTATATGATAGTTTCCATTTATCAGTTTTAGAACCACTCCCATACTGTTTTCCATGAGTAGCTACAAAATTTTATGTTCCCATCAACAGTGTTTAAGGTTTCAGTTTTTTTTTCTTTTCTTTTCTTTTCTTTTTTTTAAATAGAATCTGACTCTGTCACCCAGGCTGGAGTGCAGTGGCATAATCTCTGCTCATTGCAACCTCCACCTCCCATGTTCAAACAATTCTCTGCCTCAGCCTCTGGAGTAGCTGAGATTACAGGACCCACCACCGCCAGCATGCTAATTTTTGTATTTTTAGTAGAGACTGGATTTCACCATGTTGACCAGGCTGGTCTTGAACTCCTGACCTCATGATCCTCCCGCCTCAGCCTCTCAAGGTGCTGGGATTACAGGCATAAACCACCATGCCTGGCCTAGGGTTCCCATTTCTCCACACGTTCACCAACACTTGTCTTTTCACATGCACCATTTTTTGAGTGAATGTGTTTATCAGGAAGTGGGTCCCAATAGGCTTAATAATTATCACATTATTATTATTGCATTTTATATACTCTTAGCTCTTCTTTTATTGAATTTATGGGCTTATAAGGATGAAGCCCAAACCATGGTTCATAGAGAATCTACTAAGGAAATGTGACCAATCCTTTTCCAGGTGACATGCCAGCTATCTTGCTGCATGTACCTGTATTATATAGACTTCGGTCAACAATACCTATTTCCTGTGTACTATTTACAGTGAAAATAGAATTAACCTTAAAAGTTGCTTTGCATCTCTAATTATTCTTTATTCCAAAAGGACATTTTTGGTTTACTGGACAATATTCTCAGTCTCTTATTTTAATCAGAATAGCCATATTTATATGCATACTTTAGAAGTGGTTATCTCCTGATAGATTTTAATAATTTGTTATTTGGATTTCCCAGTTTGAACATCATCCAGTTGCTTGCACAATTTATAGTCTTTCCTCCATAGCTGCATCTAATCCTAGGTGGAGAGAGCCTTTCTGTCATGTTGACAATTTTGTGTTGTTGATAAACATTGTCAACTATTGTAGAAAAATCTTAAGGGAAAAATATAAATAGTGACAATGATGGGAAACCAATATATACAAATCTTAGGGTTGAAATGCACTTTATGCTTGATAATTTGGTAAAATCACAGGAGAAATTTTAATAAATAGAATTGAAAGAGTAAAATAAAATTACTGAATGTATTTTAATAATTAGTAATAATATAGAGGATGCTGATTCAAGGAAGGATCTAAGTTTACTTATTTTGAAATATAAATATCTATATAAAAATAAAAGTATCTGAAGAAATCCTTTATGAATCAGTAGACTAAGTAACTATGGATTACACAAGCTAAGAAATCATACATAAACTTGTGTTTGGATATGAATATTAAAACAAATTTTAAAGTTTGGGTTTATATATGTTTTTAATTAAAAATGCATATTCATCAATATTTATTTATTTAAAAAGACAGGATATGGTTTGGCTCTGTGTCCCTATGCAAATCTCATCTTGAATTTTAATCTTCATAATCCCCACATGTTTAGGGAGGGACCTGGTGGGAGGTGATTGGATCGTGGCAGTGATTGGATCACGGCGGTGGTTGCCACCATGCTGTTCTCATGCTAGTGAGTGAGCCCTCATAAGATCTGTTGGCTTTGGAATTGCTTGACAGTTTCTCCTTTATATGCTCTCTCTTGCCTGCCACCATGTAAGATGTGCTTGCTTCTCCTTCAACTTCCGCCACGATTTTAAACTCCCTGAAGCCTACCCAGTCTTGTGGAACAGTGAGTTGATTAAATCTCTTTTCTTTATAAGTTACCTGGTCTTGGGTATTTCTTTATAGCAGTGTGTACTTGGCCTAATACACTAGCTTTATGATTTAACAAAATAATGTGAAAATGGTGGCTTTAGTAAGCTTGTCTTTTAGGATTTTAATAAATGCTGGATAACCTAGACACAGATTTTGGAATTGAAATTTAAGTACATATGTCTTAAGATACAAAACCAAAAACCAGTTTGCTTATGTTCTTACTAAAGGAGAGGCTACTAGGCATGAAAAAAGATTAAAGATATGCAAATTGACTTAGTTTCATGGAATGGAAATTTTATTTTTTAGGGAAATAAAAACAAAATGAAAAGAATGTATATCAGTGTTTCTATAAACAATAACTTTTAACATCCTGGGAATATTTCCATCTTCTTGATAACTGAAGTACACCAAATTTGTAAATATTCAAGATTAATATCCTAACATACATCTCAGGTTCTATAAAATTTAACCATGGCTAGGCCAATACCTATCTATGCTGGAATCAAAGAACACACATTGAAGATACCTAAGAATTGAAAGAGTTGTCAGAAAATCTGTCTGACATTGGCTTCATTGGGAGATGAATGACTTTTTATTATCTCATATTAGTGAACTTTCAATTTCTTCTATTATCCTTCTTTAACTGTCCTTCAGTTAAAGACACATCTACGACTTGTCTTATCATAGTGCTTCCAATGTCAGCTACTTGTAGGTTAGATCTGTATACCTTATAAATGCATTCATGGAGTCTAATATAGGAAATAAATTATACAGGTTAATTAAATGAATGAGTATTAAAGAATGTTAATACCCCTCCCCCAATCATTTCATGCCAACCTCAGTGATGTAAAAGCTACCCCTTCCTTCCAAGTCTGTGTCTCATATTACTATTCCTCCGAAGTCAGCAATAAAAAGCAAAATCATTTTATTTAAAATCCACTGTCAAGATGTAGCAATATTTCTTAGAAAGTAACCGTCTCTTCATATATATAAGGAAGTATATCTGACAGTGCAATAAGCATTCAATGGAAATTTTAAGCCCTGAATCTTCTGCCAATTTAATTTATGGTCATTGACACTTAACTTGAAATCTACAAATCTCAGCTTTGCTTTTAAATAGAGAAAATAACACCTGACCAACTTAATTCATTAAGATACTGTAATTCTGATTGGTGAATAATTTTGAAATATAAAATACATTAAAAAGTTGTTATATGTTTTTTCTCTTAAATGATGACTTCTTAAATAAAAATTAAACATAATGTTCAATATATTTGTTAACTGAGATGATCTATTTTAATTAAATGTATTTATTTATGTATTTATTTGTTAAGTCATAAAATGAGTAGGTAATTGCTACCTGCCTTCTGTGTGCCAGTGAGTTCTCTGTTCACTAAGAATTCAGTCAATGCAACAAGAAGAGCTAATGATCCTGAATATATACGCACCCATTATAGGAGCACCCAGATACATAGGGCAAGTTCTTAATGACTTGCAAAGAGACTTAGATTCCCACACAATAATAGTGGTAGACTTTAACATTACACTGTCAATATTAGACAGATAAACGAGATAGAAAATTAACAAGGATATCCAAGACTTGAACTCAGACCTGGAACAACTAGACTTAACAAATATTTACAGAACTCTCCTCCCAAAATCCACAAAACATACATTTTTCTCAGTATCACATTATACCTATTTTAAAAGTGACCACATAATTGGAAGTAAATCACTCCTCAGCAACTGCATAGCATTTCACAGGTTTAAATAAAATATTGGTTTGCTGCTTATTTGTTATTTTCATCCCCTATTCCTTCCTGTCTCCATTGTTAAGCACAATTATTGGCATAAAAGAGGTTTTTAATACCCATTTTTAAACTGTATTCTAGCCTGGGTAATAAAACAAGAATTCCATTCTCTCTCCCTCTTTCTCTTCCTCTTTCTTTCTCTCTTCCATTCTTTTTTTTCTTTCTTTTGCTGTTTCTTTATTTCTTTCTCCTTTAAAAAAAAAAAAAAAGAAAGAAATGATGCCCATCCAGGAAGTAGAGGGCACTGGTCTTGAACTCAGAAGTCCATGACTTCTCGCACTTCAGTAACTCTCTGGCCACATATCCTTGAGGATTCAGCCTTCTCTGATTCCCATTCTCTTTTATCTCCTCCTCATTTTCTCCCATCATACTCTAGCTAGCCTTTGTCATACTATATTTTCTTTGTCTTCTTCCCCATTCCCCTAAGAATGTGAGAACTCCTTAAGAGAAGGGATCACAACCTATGTGATGTTGAATCACCAGCACCTAGTACAATATCTGCATGTAACCAGCAGTCAGTAAATACTTGCTCAATCAAGGAATAAAGCAATTGACATTGGTTAAGTATACACGTATTAGTAGTACCCATCCGCTAGTGTTGTTGTAAAAATTAAAAGATTCCCTTAGTACAGTGATTTTGACATCACTTAGCACAGCAAGCACTCATTTAACAATAGGTGCACTAATAATAAGCATTGTTACTATTATTACCCACCTATCATATGCTGTTTAATTGTCACCTGAATAAAAACATTCAGGGAGTTCTTAATCACAATGTTTTTAAGTGGCAGAATTCAATTCTAGGACCATCTGTCTCCAAAGCACAGGCTGTTAGCTCTGCTTCATTTCTAACAGCACTGCCAGCCCTAACATGTATCAGTCTGTAGGAGGGCCTAAAAAGAGCTGAAAGCCCTCAGGGTTACCAGTTGCATATTGCTACCCTCACCGATAGAATGTCAGAGTCCAGAGGCAGGACACCCGGCACCTTCTGTGGCAGAAAGAAGTTATCAAGCTGTTCCAAGCTGCTTGAACTCAATTTAATTCCTAAATGGACAGACAGAAAAAAATTGCAGTCATTGTAGTTCATGTGGTGGAAATCAATGTAGACTTATCTGGAATCTGCAGTTTTCTCTCCAAATACATATTAGTGTTAGTATACTTTTTCTTTAGTGTTAGTTTAATCATGATTATATTAAATCATGTGGGTGCTGCCAGTCCAACAGCACAGGTCTGGATCAAATGTTAAGAGAATGCTGGACTGAAACAACATCCTTTTCTGTCATTTGCACTTGAAATTTCCTTTTCCCAAAGAGCCGTGGATGGCAGCTGTCTCAGAAGTCAGAGTGTGAAGCCAGCCGGCTGGGCAAGAGGAGCGGTAAGACACAACATGTTTATTAGCTCTACCTGTTTTACTTACTTGGCGATCTCGGGCAAGTCATTGCATCTCTTCATTCCTTGGTTTGCCCAGCCATAAATAAGAGAAATAAAACATAGACCTAGTAAGAGTTAGACTCATATTTGCAAAGTCTCTAAGCACTTATTTAAAAGATAATAAAAAGGAGTTTGTTATATATGCAAATAAGTACATTATGTTGTACCCCATGTCAAGAAAGCACGGATTTTCTAAGCATCATTTTCATATGCCTTCCCAGCCCACCATTGAATAGCCAGCATTAGTAGGCCACAGTCAATCAATCACTTTCAGGCCAAATGCAGCCTTGGAGTCCATTTGATTCAAGAGATCAGATATGTCCTCCTTGCAATGCGTTGTCCCCTGTGAACTCAGCCAGGGATTCAGGATTGGGCTTTCAGGACTCGCCCACAGACACTCCTTTTCTAAATGTGTCACGAAGATAAAAATTGTAATTGTATCAAATAATCTACACTAATCCTACATTTTTAGCTTTCTGGAAACCTTTGAGTGACATTTGAAGTTACCTCCCTGGCAAAGCAATGGAATCCCATAAAGCAACAAAATGAATCATTAGTCTGGCAATAAAGGGTTAAAGGTAGGAGTGCTTCAGATCCTAAAAGGTTTGCCAGTATCTTCCATATGCAGTGCCTTCAGCCCCTTCTCAGTGGTTGGGGCGTCCTTTAAAGAACAGCAACATGAAGAATCTTAGAGAGACCAGAGGATTTCCCTCTTCAACAGCAAGCCTCCCTGGAGGATAATAGCCACGCCTCCCACATCCTTTAAACATAAAATAATAAATAGGCAAATAGTGGGAAAAACAGGAGGCAGTGGAATCAAAAAGGACTGGGAATGTGGTACTTTTTACTAAGTGTTCAGAAACCAAAAGAAATCTCAGGAACCAGCTTTTAAGAGCTTACTAACTCCATTGGAAAGTCTAGAAACTGCGATTACAATGAAGTGCTGAGATAACTTCCAATGGAGTCTGTAAGCCCTTGAAACATAAACAAAAGGAGACAATAGACCAAGATGCCTGGAGCACACATGCACTCAGGCGTAGGACTTAGAGAACCACTGCCAACTCTCAGCTGCAGAAGAATTTGTCTCACCCTCGTGTAATGAGCAAAGGCTAAACACAGATTAGTTGTGCAGTGAATTGACTAGTTGAGTGAACACTGAATCAACTCTACTGGGCACACCGAATTATCTTGAGATAACCCATACATGTTTTCAAGCTTTGATTCAAGAACCCTAACCAGGTATTGTTTATACCAATAAAAACTTAATCTGACAGGTCCTAATTATCGTCTGATGTTCATGCTACATCACAGATGGTGGACAGATCAGCCTGCCTTGAAAAGGCCTATATACTTCCTATCACAAGGAGAAAATGTATAACGACCACATCCAGGCTTCGTTTTACTTACTGCCCTACTGTGTTGATCTCTAACACTCCTACTGTGACTCTTCACCTAGGCTGCCCCTCTCCAGTGTCTTCATTACCTGTTCACCCTTTTCCCTACAAATAGCAAACACTCCATTCCCTCACTTTGCAGTAATCTGGTTCATGTAGTTTACACTACATTATACATGTTTGACTGCCTTAATCTTTCCAGAAGAAATTGTATTTTAAAATGCAAATCAAATAAAAGAAGATACAACCTCAAGTGATCTTCACCTTGAAGATTTTCATAATGTATAGGTGATTTTTAAAAGTATTAGAGTGTCTTGGACTAGGGGTACAAGTTATTAAAAGCATACGAAGCTACTTCAAGCAAAAGAAGGATCTGTATTTCATTCTTCTGTCTCCTTTCCCTGTAGACCATTACCTGCTTCTTCAACTACATGGCAGAATAAGGGTGTCCACAATTTTGAGACTCCACATAAAAGTTTAAGAGATAGACTGGCTGTCTCTGAATACCATTTCTAATTTGCAGAGAAAGAAACTCACTGATACATCCTGAATCCCTTCAAGGCCAGGGGTGTGGGAATGATATAGACTCAATATGAATATTAAGGCCCTACCTATGGGTAGAGTGTTTTGTTAGTGGGTCTCTCATAGACCGAACAGCTGTCCTAAAAGCTATATCTTACTAGTGGCTCAGACTCTAAATTGCATTTTCTACACTTCCTGATGATAGATTTCATCAGATACTTGTCTAAAGAGTCTGAATCAGTGAGGGTAGGATAGGGCCTGAGAACCTCTAATTTTAGTCTATGTATCTGGTAACCTTTATCATGAGGGAAGCTTGGGACACCGTGTTGAACCAAACCACAGAGGCCACTGGCTGCTGCAGATAAAGACATTTCTGATTAATGCAGCCAAGCCCCACCATCTTGCACTCCTCAAAATGTCTTGGCCTGTGATTTTCAATAAGCCTCCTCTCCTCAGCCTGATATCTTAGGAGTCTTCTATCCTGAATCATTTCAAGGTCTTGGGAAGTAATTGTGAGGAGATTCAATATTACCCATGCATCAACTTTAATGGGAGCTGTATTGGCTGTAAAGCAGGGATTAAGAAGAAACAGTCAACTTTCCATAAAGATTTCCCTCCCCTTCCTTAGAGAGCAGGATTTAACTGCCTTGTAAGTAGATGAATTCAGTATCTCTCACATTCTCCCTTTGCCTCAATCCCACCATTTCCACCCTCCTGGATATTTCAGTCTTAGACATTTTATCACATGGCTTGGAAGATCAATTCATTCTCCCAGAACATTTTCCTAAAGGGTTGATAGGACAGTAACATGTAATAAACTGAAGGCTTAGTTTTACATATTACTTTATGACTCAGATAATGTTATCCTAAGGAAAACAGTGTGACACTCGTTTATTTTTAGGTGAGGATAATCAAATAAAACACAAGGTGCAATTAAGGCACGGATCAAGCAGGCAACTAATCACAGCTGCTGAAGTCATTTTTTCCCCTTGTATACCGTTGAGTTTTAAAAATAAGTGTGTCACAAAATAAGAAATACAAAAGGCCAATGAACATATGAAAAATTGTTCCACCTCAGTAAGAACACAAATTAAAAGAACAATGAGCTCAGTTTTGCCCATCAAATTGGCAAAGATAAGAGAATAATCCCCAGTGCTGGTGAGGGTGTGGAAAGGCAAGCACTTTACCACATTCCTGGTGGGAATAGGAACTGCTGCAGCTTTTCCAGAAGAAAATTTGGGTGTGTATTTCTAAAGCCTTAAAACTGTTCATACTTCTTAACCTAGCAATTTTGCTTTTAGTAATATACTGTACTTATAAGTGAGAACATGGGATATTTGGTTTTCTCTTCCTGCAATAGTTTGCTAAGGATAATAGATTCCAGCTTCATCCATGTTTTCGCAAAAGACATGATCCTGTTCTTTTTTATGGGAGCTAAACGGTGAGAACTCATGAATACCAAGAAGGGAAAACAGACACTGGGGTCTACTTGAGGGTGAAGGGTGTGAGGAGAGAGAGGAGCAGAAAAAGTAACCATTGGATACTCAGCTTCACACCTGGACGATGAAATAATCTGCACAACAAACCCCTGTGACACAGTTTATCTATATAACAAACCTGCACCTGTACCCCCAAACCTAAAATAAAAGTTTAAAAGATAATGATTTGCCCTAAAAAATAATTAAGGCTAGGCACAAATATTTATGATGGTTGTCTATAACAACATTGAATATATTGGCAAATACTTGGACGAAAGAATATCTATCCAGCAATAGTAATTGGTTGAGCAAACTGAGACAGGTACATTCAATGGATACTACACTGCCATGAAAAATGATGAGATATAATTATCTTGACAAGGAAGTGTGTTGGCAAAATATTAAGCTAAAGATAGTTATAAAATGTGCTCTTTTATATTTAAACAATTCTAGTTTAAATATAAAATATCTGGGCATGCCTGCCTAACCCACAATCCGTTATTTGGAATTATTTTCCACCCACAATTCCTACCAACAGGGGTGGTTTCTTGGCTCTGTTTTAATAACAAATTGACTTTGGCCGATTGATATGAGGAACCAGTTAACATCCTGGCATTCTCTTTCTGGAGAATTGGAAATAAGAGACACAAACACCAGGCTTACATGCTCGTTGAGATGTGAACTTAAAGGATCTCATCAAATTAGGGTGGAGTGGGCATTTTCATCCACAAGCAGAGGAGTAAGCAGAGAGAACATCGTCTGCAGAGAGGAGAGGAAGAGAAAAAAGAAACAGAATGGTCCTACCTGAGACTCGGATGGGTAGAAGAAAAGGTGTTACTGTTTCCCTCTTCTCCCTACTTTTAAACAAGTCCCCTTTAGTTGAGCTATCTTGAGTCATATATGAGTAGACCTCCATGAATAAGTTCCGAAGATGTAATGTACAGCATGGTAACTATAGTTAATAATACTGTATTGTACACTTGAAACTTACTAAGAAACTTGATCTTAAGTCTTCTCACCATACACACGAAAAAGGTAAAAGGTGTGAGGTGATGGATGTGTTCATTTGCTTGATAGTGGTAATCATTTCACAGTGTATATATATATATCTATATATATATATAGATATCAAAACATCAGGTCATGTTTTGATAACCATCATAAATATGTACAGTTTTTATTTGTCCAATTATACCTCAATAAAGCGGGAGAAAAAGAGTAAACCTCTAAGTTTAACAGATATTATCTCTGAAAGATGGGATTCCTGATCAATTTTATGGTCTCAGTTCTACTTTTCAGTATTTTCTGATTAAAACATACGACGCAAAATGTCAGAAAGTCTACACTCCACTCAGGACTCTGCCATTAATTGAGTGACTTTGGGAAGTCATTTCACCATCTAAATTCTGCGGGAATTTCAAGCAGAAAATTCCAGGCTTTCTGGAGAAGACAGAGAAAACTCATGGGGGTAAGACCCACAGAACTCCATATCTGCCTACCTTGTAGGTGGCTTAAAACCTGAGGAAGAAAGACCAGATAATTCCTGCCGACGAGTAGCAGTTAGATGTGTATCCTGGTTCAAGTGCTTAATGTGTATGAGTCTGGGCAAATTGCTTAATGGGTTTGTATTTCAATTTCTTATCTGTAAAATGGAGTTAATTTTGATACTCCATAGGACCATTATAAGGATTAAAATGAGATAAGTCATGTAAAGTTCTTTGCATAGTGCCTAGAACACAAACTAAGCATTGAAGAAAGTGTATCCACAAAGGCCCTGTTCCAGGAAAAGGGGTTCCTTCCTTTCCGAGAGACTGATTAATTCCCCACCTCTACACCAATGCTTCTCAAACTTCAGTGTGCAAATGAATCCCTTGGAGATGTTGCCACAGTGCTGTTCCATTGAGTATGTCTGGGGGAATTGGAGAGGGTCAGCTGTGAATTTGCATTTCCAACTAGTCCCAGGTGATACTCGTGCAGCTGGTCTGCCAGGCTGGTAGTGCTACCAACTTTTCCTCAAAGAATACCTAACATATAAGGGTTTCTCACACCTAGTATCAATATGCAAAAGAACTGATAGATGCAGGTGGCAGATAAAGGGGTGGGCCCCTGGAGAATCTCCAGGGGCCTGTGCACAGGGAGAACAGGGTGGAGCCATGAAAGTTTGCAGCGGGTGGGAGCCTGGCCCCTTCAGTTCCTGTGTGGTGGGCTGGTATTCAATCTGTGAGGTGGGAGCCTGTTAGCAGGAACCCCTTCGCTTTGCTGAGAGTTTTTTTTTCTTTTTCCTTTTTTGCCCAATAAATTTCATTCCCCGCCACCCTTCAATGTGTCTACATGCCTAACTTTTCCTAGTCATGACACAAGAACCTGGATTTAGCAGAACTAACAGGCAGCAATTCTGCAACAGAATTAACTGTAAAGCTTTAACTGTGGGGCCTTTGGTTACCTAGATATTCTAGTTAAGCTGGAGTTAAACACTACCAAGTTTTCAGTCTCAGCTCCTGGAGCAATGGTTTCTAAAATATATTATTAGTTCAGTTTTTGGCTTTGGTGAGTAAAGAACATAATTTAATCTTTCTTTGATGATTTGTGAGGTGCTTCTTCAGACCCTTGCAATGTCTCAGGTCATTATTTAAAACATTCATTTTCCTGTTCTAAAGATACAGGAGTTATAGGATAAGAAATTAAGCTGAATTTCTTGGGATCCCAGGCAAGGCTGGACTCTGTTGACAGGTTTTATGTGTTTCTACTAACTCTTTGGAATGAGCATCTTTTCTTGCCTTCATGTGAAATAAAAAACACTATGTGGTTAATTGAAGGGCCCAATGGCGCTCTGGATAGCTGAGTTCTATATAATGCTGTATATCATCATACCACACCTGGGATGAAGGTGGGGACCCCTCCAAGGCCACAGCTGAGTGCTAAAGGGCAGCAGGACAGACCTTGAGAACCCCTGGAGCCATTTTCCCTCATCACTTATGCAAATACTCCTATCTTCTCAGTCCTGTTTTGACAAAGGATTAAGGCCATTCAGAGCAATTTTCAAATAAACTCAACACTGCTGCTACTGAGCGTTCAGGAAAGCTGTGTTTTGCTTTGCTTGCAATGATTTCGTGGAGGATTTCTGCCCCATGGAGTGATCAGTCCTTCACAAGATCTGTTAGAAACCACAGGAACCATGTGTCTTGTTCTACTTTCTCCATTCAGTTCTGTCTGGTTCATCCCTTCTCTTCCATTCTCCTCCCCACGCTACCCTGCCCTCTTCCTCCTCCCTCCCAGGCATTCCTCCTCCCTCCCAGGCATTCTTACTGAGAGAAGACAAGTGGTATTTACATTCAAGGAGAAGGCCACATCCTCTCTCCACTTCTCACTCGGGCCTCCCTTTTATTTCCAATCTCTGTCTCATGAAGTTTCTCTGTTAACACAAATTCTATTCTTATAGGGGAACCTGGTCTCCTTTTGATGTATCTAAGGGCAGGCACCATTTCTTCTGGATTTCAACTCTTTCTGAATGGCTGCAGGTCTCTGCACACACACGTGCTTATCAAAGGCTGCAGACAAAGGCTCCTTCTGAACCCTGAGATTTCTTGTCTCCCCGATCCTTCCTTTTTGGCCATTAATAGACATGGGTGTGGGTGTTAGCTTTGGATAACACTGTGTCATCACCAACACCAATCCAAGACAAACACAAATCTAACTCCAGAACCGAAG
Source organism: Cheracebus regulus (assembly GCA_963574635.1). Taxonomy (NCBI): domain Eukaryota; kingdom Metazoa; phylum Chordata; class Mammalia; order Primates; family Pitheciidae; genus Cheracebus; species Cheracebus regulus. The sequence continues at coordinate 13,471 of CAUYQU010053328.1, forward strand.
AATGATGTTGATCAATAATATCCAATAAAAAAATGTAATACCAAAAAAATATGTAATTTGTTTTCTAGTAGCCACTTTGTGTGTGTGTGTGTGTGTGTGTGTGTGTGCGTGAGAGAGAGAGAGAGAGAGAGAGAGACAGGGTCTTACTCTGTCACCTAGGCTAGGGTACAGTGGTGTAATCTCAGTTCACTGCAGCCTTGTCCTCCTGGGCTCAAGTGAGCCTCCCACCTCAGCTTCCCAAGTAGCTAGGACTATAGGAACATGCCACCACACCCAGCTAATTTTTGTATTTTTTGTAAAGACAGGATTTTACCATGTTGCCCAGGCTAGTCTCGAACTTCTGGGCTCAAGTGATCCTCCTCCCTTGGCCCCCCAGAGTGCTGGGACTAAAGGCATGAGCTGCTGCATCTGGCCTTACAAAAAAAGAAAAAGAAAGAAAGGAAGGAAGGAAGAAAGAAAGAAAAGAAAGAGTAAAAAGAAGCACATAAAATTAATTTTAATATATTTCAATTCAATATATTGAAATTTTAACATATTCAATGTAAAAAAATTTCAACAAATTGAATGGAAAAAAATTGTCAGTGAGACAAATATTCACATTCTTTTTTTCATACTAAGTCTTTGAATCCAGTGTGTATATTACACTAGCTGTGCATCTCAGCTGGGGCCAGCATATGCCAGAGCTCAATAGCCACATATGGCTACTGCTCCCAACACCAGACAGAGCAGAATGTAGGTCTTCAGTGTGACTTTCTTACAGGAGCTGGGCAAGTTTGTCACAGCATATATAAAGGCTACAGCATAAAAACTCTCTTCAGATGATGTCTCCAAAGTTTCCCCCACAAGGCAACTGCTAAGAATCTCTCACCCCACTTATCCCAGGTCACCTCCCTGCTTGGCCCCACACTCACCTCTCCCCTCCTCCTTCTCCACTTGCCATTCCTGCCCCAGCCCCTAATACCCAGAACTCTTCTCCAACTACTTTTACTCCAGGAATTAGTCCTCCTAGAATTGTAGAGCATAAAATCGTTTTATTCGCTTATTCTTAGAGGTTCACAGTTCAGCTGGCACCAGCTCGCCATTCTCCCAGGTTTCTTGTGGGGGCCATGCCTGGATGAGCACAAGTGATCCCCAGGCGGGAACGGATGAGCCACTCTTCAGATACATGGGGACTTCACCAAGGCAACGGAGTCTGCCTGCAGTGAAAACGCTCCTGTTAACCAGCCCACTCTTCAGAGCCTTCTCGGGACTTCTGCCAGCACTGCAGCACTACTGGGAGAGGTAATGGGAAGAGAAATGATTTCTGCTCCATGGTAAACACTGTTTCCTCCCTGCAACTCCTGAGAGTCTTGGGAATTAGCGGGTAGGGGATCTCAGATGCAAAGCAATCCTCCCTGGACCCCATTTTTATTATATTTAGCTGTAGGGGCTACAGAATTAATTTTTAATTAATTGAGGTCTGTTTGCACAGCTTTTCTGTCAACACCAATTATAGCTATTCTTTGCTTCTCTATGACTCAGATGTGCTTTCCTCCAAAGACCACACAGGTTGAGTTACATCTTCTGGTGATGGCAATAGATTTGTGCATGTTTGACACAATCCCCCACTCCAAGATTCCTTATGAAATTCATGTTTTCAGATCATCTGGTTGGGATGAAAATTGCAAACTTTTATCATAAGATAGATCCTCTATCCACGGAGAATGGACATATAATGTCTAGATAAGTCACCTTGACCTTCTTAAGACACTGTTGGAGCTAACTGAATGAACCCACTTGATTACAATACACACATAAAAGAAATGATTGAACTACAAAGATCTACCTCAAAACGACCCAGATTTTTATGGGAATCAGAATCAACCCAGAATCTCCAAGGTCATCCAGATCAAGAGAAGCCTAAGGCCAATCTGTTGAACCTCTGACGTTTTCTAAACCAATTCAGTACTGAGAGAAATGGATTGTCTAGGGAGACTGCGAATTTGATCAGCATTCAGTTTAGCAATGTTAACTTCATATGAATCACTCAGAGAAATCCTGGCTGAAGACCTGGCGAGTCTTGAAACACCCACTTGTATCTAAATATTAAAAAATATCTAAGAAATATCAATTGTTCTTTTCATCTTTCCCCAGCTGAATCGAGTCATTCTAACACTAAATAGCTTTTTAATATCTTTGACACACTTCTCCTTCTGTCTGCCAATATTATAATGTATTATTTGGCTGGTGATTTTTCTCATTTCTTTTCTCAGCTTGGCAGCCAGAACTGCTTCTCTTGAATTGGCAGAAGTTGAAGATGTCCATTCTTGCTGACTTTTGTGCCCATTCATTGCCAAAAATTCATAATTTTTAAGATTTTAAAAAATCTCCCTGGTGTGTGTGTGTGTAGCGGTTTTTTTTCTATAACCAGAGATATAATACAGCATTTTCCAAGTTTACTCTATGGTTTGAAAAGTACCTAAAGTAGGCCCCTGACTCCTTGAAATCCTCAAGAAATATTTAATTGTCAAGGGGGACAAGTTGTGCAAGAATTCTATTCACAATCTAATTGACTTAAAGGGTGTTTTTGTTGTTGTTAAATATAGAAGCATGTTCTCCCATGTGTGGTATGTACATCATAATTTCCTCTGAGCTAGTTCATTTATGATACTCCTCTCTGCTGATTTGGATGAATAATAATTTCAGAAAAGTTTAAGACAGTTGTGGTACAGTGAAAAAGGTGTCAATGACTTGGACTCTGCCACCAGCAATTTGTGTCTTGGAAGATCACTTAACATCCATGAGCCGACAGAGGCTTCAGAAATAATACCACACAACTACAACCATCTGATCTTTGACAAACCTGACAAAAACAAGCAATGGGGAAAGGAGTCCCTATTTAATAAATGGTGTTGGGAAACTGGCTAGCCACATACAGAAAGCTGAAACTGGACCCCTTCCTTACACCTTATACAAAAATTAACTCTAGATGGGCTAAAGATTTAAACATGAGGCCTAACACCATAAAAACTCTAGAAAAAAACCTAGGTAATATCAGTCAGGACATAGGCATGGGCAAGGACTTCATTACTAAAACACCAAAAGCAATAGCAACAAACGCCAAAATAGACAAATGGGAGCTAATTAAACTAAAGAGCTTCTGCACAGCAAAAGAAACTATCAATAGAGTGAACCAGCAACCAACAGAATGGGCAAAAAATTTTTGCATTCTACCCATCTAACAAAGGGCTAATATTCAGAATCTATGGAGAACTTAAACAAATTTACAAGAAAAAACAACCCCATCAAAAAGCGGGCAAAGGATATGAACAGACACTTTTCAAAAGAAGACATTTATACAGCCAACAAACATATAAAAAAAGCTCATCATCACTGGTCATTAGGGAAATGCAAATCAAAACCATATTGAGACACCATCTCATGCCAGTTAGAATGGCGATTATTGAAAAAATCAGGAGACAACTGATGCTGGAGAGGATGTGGAGAAATAGGAACACTTTTACACATTGGTGGAGTGCAAATTAGTTCAATCATTGTGGAAGACAGTGTGGCGATTCCTAAAGGATCTAAAACCAGAAATAACATTTGATCCAGCAATCCCATTACTGGGTATATACCCAAAGGATTATAAATCATTCTATTATAAAGACACATGTGCATGTAAGTTTATTGCGGCACTGTCCACAATAGCAAAGACTTGGAACCAACCCAAATGCCCATGAATGATAGACTGGATAAAGAAAATGTGGTACATATATAACATGGAATACTATGCAGCCATAAAAAAGGATGAGTTCATGTCCTTTGCAGGGACATGAACAAAGCTGGAAATCATCATTCTCAGCAAACTGACACAAGAACAGAAAACCAAACACTGCATGTTCCCACTCATAAGTAGAGTTGAACAATGAGAACACACAGACACAGGGATGGGAATATCACACACCGGGGCCTGGGGAGTGGGGGGACTAGGGGAGGGATAGCAGGGGATGGGGGACTTGGGTAGGGATAGCATTAGGAGAAATACCTAATGTAGATGATGGGGCGATGGATGCAGCAAACCACCTCCATGGCACATGTATACCTATGTAACAAAGATGCATGATCTACACATGTACCCCAGAACTTAAACTATAATAAATAAATTTTTAAAATAAAATACAAATGCTCCTTGCAAAAAAAAAAAACTCCATAAGTCATGAGCCATATGTAATTTATCTGTTAAAACATGAGATTAGATTAGATCCATGGTTCCCAAGATGCAAATCCCTGGAGGCCTCTAAATCCACGAGATTTCCAAATCCGTATGTAGCATGTCTCACCCATATAGGAATATAGGAATAGCTATTTCTTTCAAATATGTGTAATTGCTGTTCTAATTCATAAAGCTTAAATTTATAGAACATGATTCTTGAATTTACAGCAGAATATTGTCATTATACATCTTTTCAATCCATGGACGGTATAAGTTTTAGTACAACTATGTGAGAATCCAAGAAATGTTGATGTTGAAAAGGGATTCTTATACTTGAAAGAGCTTGGGAGCCTCCATGGTAATAATGATGTGTACAGTCGCTTGCAGCAATAAAATTCTACAACTCAACATTTCTATTTTGACAGGGGGCCCTTCTATGCCCTAACTCAAAGGCCTCCCTGAATATGGGCAGACTTGGAATATCCACCAACTCTCATCGTGCATACCAGATCTCCCTCTGGTCCTGCTGTGCTCTACTTAACTGCAATAGCTCCTGCAAAAGAGAAGAAAATTCCAGATGGGGGCTATTACTGTCTTAGAAGATTTCTTGGGATTCTTTTTTTCCTCATCTCTGTTCCATTTAACTGTCAGCTCACTTCTGGCTGCGTGTTTCCGGAATAGGGAATCTATGGTAATGCTGGTCACCAAACATGAAGCATGTAGTCCACTCTCACTTGTAACCTCAGCATTTTAACTTAAAATGAAACACCTTTTCAAAACAGGGTCATGCAAATACTATATGCAAATGACAAAGCACTTCTTTTAGGAACCAGCTAATTCTTTTTCCACCTTAATGTAGGCCTTAGAATAACCCTGGGTGGTGAGAATTCTTCCAAGGAGGTAGGTCTATATGCTCATTTGTTTAGGAAGCCAAGGTTCATGATATAAAAATAAAAAGATATGAATATCTTATAAAGATATAAGAAACGGACAACTTACTTATTGTGCTTTCCTTAAAGAATGGATAATATTTTATTTATCTGAATCCTTATTTGTGTACCTAAATCCTAGAATTTGTTTATAGTTGTTTTCAATAAATATTTGCAAAATGGTACATTTCCTTATAAAAATAAGCATTAGAACTGGAAGAGGATCTGGGCTGCCTCTCAACTAAAGGAGATAAGATGAAAAGTAATCACAGGATTTGAGTTTGCATAAATAATACAGAATCAAACAATATTTATTAGAATGCTTTCTAAGAGCTTAGAAAAAAATGAGAAATGAGCCAATAGAACGATGAGAACATATCAGTGTAAACTGACAGATACTAATTTTTCCACAAACCTATTGAAAATTTACTTTTTTGAAAGTTGGTTTATCAGATTACATGTGGAGTTAGCAAACTACTGTGAAACTTGGACATGACTAAAAATGTCAGAGGAGTGGCCCAGAGGAAATATTTGCTCCAATCTAAAATGCCAGAGAGTTGGAGGTCCTAAAAACTCTTCAGGAGAAGAATGAGCAAAAATGTTTAAAAAGATAGGCAAATCAAGGTGCTCAGGAAATACACAGGTTAGGTAAAAAGAAACAAAATAGCTGACTTCGAATGTTTCCAAAGTGAGAGGGCATTGGTGATTTTGTGACCTCCAACTGGGTGGTTGGCGTGGCACAAAGAGAAGCTTCAGCCGAAGAGTTATTTACAGAAATAGTAGATATGAAAATTAACATTTTCTTCCTAGTAGCCATTATTATGTGTCCAGCACTATTCTAGGCAATTTAATATTTTTCTAATTCCGTCTTCTCAATTCTACCAGGTAGGTTTGTACAATGTGATCTCATGTTACCGAGGAGGCTCAGAGAAGTTTGCCTAAGATGACCCAACCAGACAGTGTCAGAGCCAGGATTTGAAGTAGAACCCTAAATCTGAAGCCTATGACCAGTATTCAACACTGCACAACTCCCGTAAGAGATCCTAATGGAAACCAAAGGAGCGAGGGATTTAGGGAGCAACAAGATAGAATTGCTGAAGAAGGGAAGTATCTTTGACTATGAAAAGCTGAGGATGTGCTTCTCCTAAATGAGAATAGCCTCTCTGCACATGTGAGAAAGGTGAAATGATCCACCCAATAAAACAAGAGGTTGAAGCATTATTTTAAAAGAAAGAGAAGGAAGGCATTCATAGCAGAGGCCACTGACATCACAGGACACTGTTTATATGATTTTTGCAAAAATCCTGCTGCAGTGGCTGACAAACATAGCCAAAGGCATGATAAATGAAATCTGGAAGTCTGCCATAGAGAGGTGGGAAAGAGATGACAGTTTGGTGAACTTAACAGAAGTCGCAAAGAAGGGGTGAGAAAGAAAATTGACTAGATTTTGAGCAAGGAGAAAGCTTTTTGCTCAGACAAGACAAACCAGGTAAACACAAACTAGACAGTAACACAGAAGCGATGTATTACGGTAAGTGTTACTTTTGATAACAGGCTATGATAAATGCAGGAAATCAAGTATTGGTGCTAAATACCATCTATGTATTTTCTCATTATTTTTTGAAAAAGATAATCCTAGTTTGGGCCGGGCACGGTGGCTCTCGCCAATAATCCCAGCACTTTGGGAAGCTAAGGCAGGTGGATTACAAGGTGAGAAGTTCAAGACCAGCCTGGCCAACACAGTGAAACCCCGTCTCTGCTAAAAATACAAAAATTCACCAGGAAGGGTGGTGCACGCCTGTACTCCCAGCTACTTGAGAGGCTGAGGCAGAAGAATCGCTCGAACCCAGGTGGCAGAAGTGGTGAGTGGAGGTTGTGGTGAGCTGAGATCGTGCCACTGTACTCCAGCCTGGGCAACAGAGCAAAACTTTGCCTCAAAGGAAAAAAAAATAATCCTAGTTTGGAGAGTATTTTTAACTACAATTCAACTGCACAAACTAAAAAGGGTGAAGTTTCACTGAGTAATAGAGAAAGTGCTGGACTGAAAGTTCAGAGATTAAAGATAACATCTTCAAACAAATACCTTAGCATTGCTAAACTTCAGTTTCCTTACTGGCAAACAGGACATAATAATATTAAGCTCAGAGGATTGGGGGGAACATTAAATGCCATGATATTTGTGAAAAATTCTTGTAAATTGCTGGGACTATTTGATCTTCATCATCATTATCATTATTCCCGCTGAGTTCCTACTCAGCAGTGTGACCTTACCAGCTATAAAACCATAGTAGAGATGAAGAGATTAGACTAGATTACCCTTTTAAACTTTCCCATACTCTGCTTATATAAATTATTATTTCTCTTCAAACTTACATAAATATATGTTGCAATAGATAAACAATTAAAATGTGTAAGAGGCTGGGTGTGGTGGCTCACACCTGTAATCCCAGCACTTTGGAAGGCTGAGGCAGGCAGATCACAAGGTCAGGAGTTCCAGATCAGCCTGGAGAGCATGGTGAAACCCTGTCTCTACTAAAAATACAAAAAAAAAAAAAAAAAAAAAAAAAAAATTAGCAGGGGCTAGTGGCAGGTGCCGGTAATCCCAGCTAATGGGAAGGCTGAGGCAGGAGAATTGCTTGAACCAAGGAGGCAGAGGTTGCAGTGAGCCGAGATCATGCCACTGCACTTCAGCCTGGGTGATAAAGCAAGACTCTGTTTAAAAAAATATATATGTAAGAATTTACACATTTCTTTCCACTTACTAGGCATAGCAGTGTGTGTGTGTATGTGTGTGTGTGTGTGTGTGTAAAATACCTACGGTTAAGTGCATAGCATCCTTATGGCCAGTAAGTGGAAAGAAAGAGAAGTTAAACTAACTAGGAGAAAGGCAAAGCTGCCCACATAATCCCACACGTTGTGCATGGCATACAGATCTGTCACTCATAAGAAAACGCTTTGAAATTTGAAAGCAGTGGAGTAAAATTTTGAAAATTTGGAAAGAATCATCAGTCAGTATGCAGACTGAGCCCCAATCACACTCCCATTGAAAAGACACAGACCGATGATAGAGTAACACATCAACGCCACTTCTTCATTTATTTGGTAAACTGCTGATTCCACAAAGTGTGATACAGATGTCTGTCACCTCCCCTGTGAAGCCTTCCCCAAACTGCTCTCAGAGAACTCTGTATATCATATGCTCACCAAGTTATTTTGTTTTACGTGTCTGTCTACCCACTAGATTACCATAACCTTAAGAATTAGAATAGCTTCTGTTTCTACTTTATAGCCTATGTAAGCATAGGGAGTGGCACATAAAAGGTGTTCCATAATGCTGGATTGTGACCTGATTAATTAAGTGAATGTTGAAACCACAAATTACATGATACTTTGGCTGGCTGGCTCTTAAGTCAACAGAAGACTTCTAACTTTAAATAGCATTTCACAGTCCCTCTAAAATTTCTCTTAAAATATCTATGAATATGAAGGGGGAAAAAATAAAAATGTACCACTTGGAAAGCTCAGACATTTTCACAAAGCACCATACTAACAGAACTGTGCTAAGAGTGCAGTTGTTAACCTCTTGTGTTATTCTGCCTGAACAGAAAGACAGCCCTTCTGAAAAAAGGTACAAGGACCATGTATTTCTCTAAACAATCTGGCTCCCTGGAATAAGATTGTGAGATCTGCTCTAACCCAGAAGGTGGATAGTTGTTGACCTTTACAGGCTAGCTGCTGCTTTTGGAGGCTATCAGAATGTTATTTTTCCTACCTTCTCTAATCTATGAAGATCCAACTTATGAATTATAGGTAAAAGAAACCAAAGCAAAGGGAATGGAAGCCACAATCAAAGATACAATTTTTTGAAAAATCACGAATTTAAAAGTCTCAAGTATACAGATTCAAAGAGCTTACAATATTTCAGATTGTGTGCGTGTGTGTGTGTGTGCATGCGTGCACGTGTGTGTGTGTAAAATACCTACAGTTAAGTGCACTCTTGGAAGAGATTTAATATGAGTATAAAAAAACTCTTTAAGCATCCAGACAGGAATAGTACATTGCATATAAAGAAGGGAAAGTCAGGCTGCTCTCAGAATTTTCCTTTCTATTATTGTATGTCAGAAGGAAATTAAGCAAAATGTACAGAATTCTGAGGGCAAACGTTGTCATTCAAAATTTCACACCTACCTCTTATGATTCTTTTTGTTGCAAATGCAAGGAAAATCAGTTCAAACTGGCATTACAGGAAATAAATGAATACATTGGCCCACACACCTTCCAGTGTAAGTTTAGGTACCTGGATCCAGGGGCTCAAATAATGTCATTCTCCTGCTCTCTCTTCCTCCCCACCAATCTCTTGCTTTATCCTGTCCCTGCCTGTCTTTCTATATTGGTCTCATTCTCTCCCACCTAAAGTATAGTTGACCCTCGAACAACACAAGGGTTAGGGATACTGACTCCTGTGCAGTTGAAAATCCACATATAACTTTTGACTCCCCTAAAACTTGACTACCAATAGCCTACTGCTGACTTTACCAATAACATAAATAATTGATTAACACACATTCTGTATGTTATATGTATTATATACTGTATTCTTACAATAATCTATAGAAAAGGAAATTTTGCTAAGAAATCACAAAGAAGAGAAATATATTTACTATTCATTAAGTGAAAGTGGATCATCATAAATGCCCTCATCCTTCTCATCCTCACATTGAATGGGCTGAGGAGGGGGAGGCAGAGGAGGAGATGGTCTTGCTGTCTCAGGGGTGGCAGAAGTGGAAGAAAATTCTTATGTACGTGGCCCTATGCAGCTCAAACCCACGTTGTTCAAGGGTCAACCTTACTGTGCTGCCAGATGATTTTGATTTGTAGTTTAGCTAATGCAAGTGTTCTGAGCATGTCTGAGGTAGGCCGGGCTAAACTGTGACGTTCAGTAGGTTTTAATGAACACATGTGTACACTCTTTTCCTATCCTAAGAAACATGGCCAAAGACACAATTTCCAGCCCATATTGTTTTAGTTCATGTTTTGAATGGAAGACAGATTCATGCATCCATGAGATTTTAATCTCATGAAAATCTTCTGGTTACCTGTACTCGGAACATGTCCCATCGCCATGAAGGAGGTTGGATCGTTAATGGTCAGGCCTGGCTCACTCAATGCTCCTTCAGCCAGGGGACACACTGTGATTAACAGTCCAACAAGAAACTAATGAGATGAGACAGAGGCAGTTTCTTCACAGAAAAAGGGTGGATGGACAATAAGAGCAAATGTCGGCTATTAATACATTCCCCATGTCTGCTTAACACACACTCATACACATCTCTGCATATTTAATTTCAAAAGTGCCTCCACCTGATGTTTGTCCAGCTAATGTATAACCCAAATCACTCTTACTCCAAATGAAACAACCCAGAAACACATACAGTCACTAACCCATCTCCACATCCAGGATCTCTCGGTGATGTGCACAGCTCTCACATCCCGATATGGTCCCTCTTGGTCCAACAACCTGAAGTTTAAACCATTAATGTAATAATCCCCTACACTTTCATTTACACAGTAGAGAACGGAAAACAGGATATCTTCAATTAAAACTCCATTTAGAAAGGGTGACATAACATATGCCACCGCATGTACATGCTCTGCAGAATGGCATAGCAAGGATTTACATCTTTACAGTGGAACCAGTCTGACTGCCCCAGGATTTGCTCTGTGGACAGGCCACCCAAATTCATTATTCTTTAAAGCTGAGCCTGAAATGAATGCCAGGAGGGGGTCCCTTCTAGAGGTCCTGCCCCTTAGCATCCTTCTTACTTTTACTATTTTTGCCTTAGAAACATAATGACCCAAGCTCCTTTGGGTTGGCATTTCTCTGGCAATTCCACACCTTTAAAACCCCAGACAGCTACTGTTAGAGCCTTCTTCTGTGAATGAACACACCAGGAAATCTTGTCATGTCCTTGATTATGGACCAGACTCTTTTGCATATCTGTCCCTTAGCAACAGGTCTTAGCCTTCAGTTAAATGACTCTTAAATAAGATGTTCAGGTAGAATTAATCTAGCTCTGTGCCCAGGCCGAATCTCATTGGCCGGCTGTTTACTACAGACTGAATTACCTCTACCACCAGCAAATTCTTCACAGGAGAGCAAGAGATTGGGGTGGGACTTAAAGGATCAGGCTTCCAGATTTCTGAAATTCCTCCTGTGTCCCAGCCATGTCCCCTACTGTGTCTCCCACCTCCCAGCCTCTGCCAACACTAACTTCAACTTGGGGCAGCGATATTGGCTTTTGCAGTTCCATGAGGTGCACAATTATCTGATTCAACCCAGTCTAAGATTACTGCTCAAATCCAAATGGGAGAAAGGCATTTCTTAATGAAGTTACATACTATTTCCTTCCTGCTTTCAGGTGGATCAATTTATACTGAAGCTTTTTCTTTTCTTGAAAGACATGCAAAAAGCAGACATCCTGAAATCTTGACAATTCCTCTAAAGCTCTAGCTTCAGTGGGCACATGATCTGAGTCCAAAGAAATCACAGGTAACTGTTTGACCATATGTTTCAGAACAGCAGGACAGAGATTGTCAACCTTCCTGCCCAGGGTACACGAGTGCTCACCATCCTGTGCCACACTTAACCAACTTTTCACTGTAGAGTCTGTCTCTAGCCATGACCTACTCCTAGTACCAATCCTATATTTTTTGAGTTGTAAAGAATAGAAAACCAACTCATACAATTTTTTTTAAAGGAAATGTATTGGCTCGTATGATTGGGAAGTCCAAAAGTAACACTTCAAGCACAGCTGGATCAAGGATCTCAAACTATTCACCAGGGCTCATTCTCACTTTCTCTTTCTCTCTCCCTCTGTCTGTCTGTCTGTCTCTCTGTCTATCTGTTTGTTTATACCTCTTTTTCTCTGCCTCCCTCAAATTTACTTCTTCCTGTATTTTGTTTGCTTTATTTTGTTTAAGTTAACCTCATTCTCTCTTGCCATAGATGGACCCTGTTCACATCACAGGAAAAATGGTCACTGACAGCTCAACCCTACATCCATATGGTTCACAATCCATCCATGTAATTTATTCAAGGACCATGACTGGTCCTTTCTGGATTCTATGCCCACACTTCTGATAAGTATTTATGGACAGGTTATCAGAGTTTATCAGATCTGGATATCTGTATATGCTGAAATGATATTTACACTAAAAACACAGAGATCTGGAGATAAAATGGTCCTCAACCAAAAATCCAAGACATTGGGTAGAAAAGTACACTGTTCCATCATTCTGACAGACTTGTCCTCTCTGTTCGAGGGCATTCCCAGATATTCATGGGCTCAGAAAATATACTATCCATTTATCTTTTTTGCAAAGAGTACTTGAAGAATTTCAGCAAACTGAACAAATGAACCAAAATAATATATTAAGAAAAGAGATGTCCAGATACTAAAAAATGCTGGTGTACTTCCTTTCCTTGGTCTTGACCTTAAGTTTGAAAATCAAATTTTATTTGTGTTTCCAGGTAGATCTTGCCATCCTGGGGTGATTTGCCCCCAATCTCTTTTTCAACATTGCTTCTACTTTGGTTCTTTTTCTATTTCCAGAAATCCAACTCTCAAGTCACATTCCTTATAACATATTTTAGATAGTATCTCTATTAGATTTGACTGGTTAACCAGCATAATTGCTACACAGCTACTAGAATGGCAAAACTTCAAAATACTAACATCACCAAATGCTAATAAGGATGTGAAGCAACAAAAGCTCTCATTCATTGCTGTTGGAAATGCAAAATGGCAGCAGCCACTTTGGGAGACAGTTTGGCAGTTTCTTACAAAACTAAACATAGTCTTACCATCCCAGTCAACAACTGTACTCCTAGGTATTTACCCAAATGAGCTGAAAACTTACATTGACACAAAACCCTGCACATGAACGTCTATAGCAGCTTTATTCATAATTACCAAAACTTGAAAGCAACCAAGATCTCCTTCAATAGGTGAATGTGTAAATAAACTGTGGTACATCTGGACAATGGAATATGATTCAGCAATAAAAAAAATTAACTATCAAGCCACAAAAAGCTGGAGGAAACTTAAAAGCATACTGCCAAGTGAAAAAAAAAAAAACAGTCTGTAAAGGGTACATATGCATGATTCTGACTATATAAATATTCTAGAAAAGGCAAAACTGAAAACCACAGTAAAAAAAAACACAACAGAAACATCGGTGTTTGGTAGAGTTTTGGTGTGGGGGAGGGTGGGGTAATAGGGGGAGCACAAGGGATTTTTAGGGCAGTGAAACTGTTCTGTATGATACTGTAAGGGTGGATACAGGACATCATGCATTTATCAAGACCAATAGAACTGTACACAACAAAGAGTGAACCCTAATGTGAACTAAGGACTTTAATTAATAATAATGTATCAATATCAGCCCATCCATCGTAAAAAATGTATCATTCTAATCCAAGATGTTAATGATAGGGAAAACTGAGGATAAGTATGGGAACTGTGTACTTCTTGCTCACTTTTGCTAGAAACCTAAAACTTCTCTAAAAGTAAAGTCTAATAATTTAAAAGAAAAACAAAACCATACTTGGCTAAAGCATCTCTGGATGCCAGAAATAAGGAAGTGCCCCAAAATAAAATGTGGGTATGTCTGAAGGAAACGAGAGCCAATCTAAAAGAGCTCGCAGTGGTCAAAACTAGGGCAACTTATGTAACAAAATACATAACTACAGTATTGGTTTATAGCTTATATAACAAATAAATATCCATGAGTCAATATGGATATAAGTAAATAAAATAAACAGGCAAACAGAGAGAAGAGACAACTCTTTCTTACAGAATAATTCCATTGAATAAATCTAGAGGGAACGAAGGAAATAGAAAAACATTAGTTGAACACTACAGTTATAACTGCTGCAGGCAAGTTCTACTGATAAATGCTAAAATTAGTGGGTGAAAGTTTGAAGAGGAATAGAGTATTTGCATAGCCCCAAAATATTGTTCGCAAATTACTATTTACAAAGGGAAAAAAAGTTACTATACAATGGAGAAGCATAGCAGATGCCACCTTAACTAGGTGGTCAAGGTTAACACCATCAGTAATGAAATATACTGAATTATGTACCCACTGATACAGTGCATTGAGAAGGGTACATAACCCCTGCAGTATTTCTCTCCTAAATGTGAAATCTCAATCTTACCGTGAGAAAACATCAGGTAAATCCAAATGGAGGGATATTCTACAAAATACCTGATCAGACTGTTCAAAAAGTATCAAGATCCTGGAAGTCCAGGAAAGGCTGAGGAATTGTCATCCATTTGGAGAAAACTTAGTGCAGTGTGAGATCCTGGATAGGTACTGTGGTCTGAATGTGTCCCCAAAATTCATATGTTGAAACTTAATGGCTAATGTGATCATATTAAGAGGTAGAGACTTTAAGAGGTAATTGACAGGAATGGAGCCCTCATGGATGGGAGGTCCTTAAATAAGGGCTTGCGAAAGTGGGTTCACCCGCTTCCACTCTTCCACCATGTGAGGACACAGCCTTACTCTCCTTTTGCCCTTTCTGTTCCTTCTGCCATGTGAGGACACCTAGATGTCACCATCAATAAGAAATAGGCCCTCACCATGGAACCTGCTGGTGCCTTAATATTGGACTTCTCAGCCTCCAAAACTGTGAGAAATAAATTTCTGTTGTTTATAAATGACCTGGTCTGAGCTATTTTATTCTAGCAGCACACGCAGACAAAGACAATAGACTTTAGACCAGGAAAGGGACATTAGTGAGAAAACTGATAAAAGTTAAGTCTGCAGTTTCATTCATAGTACTGTATCAACGTCAGTTTTTGAGTTTTAATAGTTGTATCATGGTTATGTAAGATGTTAACATTCGGGGAAGCTAGATAAAAGGTATATGTAAAGTCTCAGTACTGTTTTTGTTACTCTTCTGTAAGTCTACCCTTATTTCAAAATAAAAACTTAAAAAGATAGTTGGTCTTATTCTGTGCTGAGGGCATTTGTTACCAGTGTCTAAACTGTCCATGGGGCTGGGAAAATTAATAACTAGAAGTTGTTCCTTTCCCCAAAGATAGAGACATATAGAACAATATAATCGTTTTCATTGATGATAAATCTGAAGAAGAGTTTCTATATTTTAAAAGCTAATACCAAATAGCCCTAATATTTTCCATGTCATCTTCCATATACACCTGTGAGTATTTCAGTGCCAAATATTCATACAGAAAATGTGGTGCCCAAAGTAGGTTTTGAAAGTCTAATACAATAGTACATTATTATAAGATATGGGAAGTAGTGTCCAGTTGCTTGGGTTTGAATCACTATTTATCCCCTTAGTAGTCATGTGTTTGGAGAAGAAACCCATTCTTTATGTGCCTCAGTTGCCTCATCTGTAACATAGGAAATGTGAGCGCGTCTGCCTCATGGCATTGCCTGAGGACTAAATGAATTATTAAATACAAAGCCTCTAGAATAGTGCTCGGCCGACAGCACTAAATCAAAGTTCACTGTTGTGGTGGTTGTTATTATATAAACTGCACAGGGAATGTCACTTGGTTTTGAAATCTAGCTGCCTTATATTTTTGTTTTTATACTTTTCCATACTTTGCAAATTTGCTTTAACCACTTTTATTCTAAAAACAATAGGCTTCTAGAAAAGATCTATACCACACAATTGTAATTTTTGTAAAGAAAACTTCACATAGAGATATGTAACTTTCCTCTCCAGACTCATTTTTCACTCTCACAAATCTCACAATCTAGCCATAATCAATTTGTCTGTAGCCTTTCCCCATATCTCACTCTATGCATCTCTTCACCTGTATCATCTGTAATATTCTTTATGATAAACCAGTAAAAGTGAATGTTTCCCTGAGCTCTGTGAGCTGCTCTGGCAAATTAATCTAACCCAAGGAGGAAGCTGTGGGAAACCATGTTTATAGCCATTCAGTCAGAAGCACAGGCAAAATAACTTGGGGCTTGTGATCGGCATCAGAAGTAGGACTCAGGCTGGGTGCGGTGGCTCATACCTGTAATCCTAGCACTTTGGGAAGCCAAGGTGGGCCGATCACCTGAGGTCAGGAGTTCAAGACCAACCTGGCCAACATGGTGAAACCCTGTCTTTAC
>CAUYQU010053330.1:0-29723 GCA_963574635.1 Cheracebus regulus
TGGGGGGAGATACCATGGGGAGAAATGCCAGATATAGGTGAAGGGGAGGAAGGCAACAAATTACACTGCCACATGTGTACCTATGCAACAATGTTGTATGTTCTTCACATGTACCCCAAAACCTAAAATGCAATAAAAAAAAATAAAATAAATAAAATAAAATCATAACCTTGGCTTTGCAGCCAAATATTATCGTTTCCCCAGAAAACACCCCATTAAATATTTCTCTCCCCTATGAACTGTGAACTGCTTTGAGATTGATTTTTGTCTTTGAATATTCAGTATACATGAAGCTCATTAAAACAGAGTGATCAAATTAGTAGGTAATTGATTAAGTGAATGAGAGAAAGTCAGAAAGATATTTACTTAGTAACTTGTAAGAGAACATTTCATTGTCTTAATTTTAGCAGTGAAAATGCATATGTCAGACTGTAAGCTCACAATAAGCAATTTGCCAATTTGCTCATTAATTGAATAAAAAGGAGGGAAAATATTGTTGACTAAATATCAACTAGTAGTACAGGTTAAAAATGCAAAGTGCTAAAAATAGGAAGCCACAACAAGAAATGCAAAGCAGAAACAGAAACAAGATTGTTTATATATTATTAACCTAATTCAAGATGATTCATGGGTATATTGGATTTATTATACTATTTTCTCTACTTCTGCATATGTTAAAAAATTCCCCTAACAACAAAATTAGAAATAAATAAATTACTGGTATCTTCTATGCTTTGCCTTGGTGATCACAGTCCATGTAGCACAGGAATTATATAAATAAAAAAAAATCAGTCTTAGTCATATTACAATGTAGGATTACCTTGGACCTGAGTGTTAATACATCATATATTGGTACCGTTTTCACTGAAATGATATTGACAGTAAAAAAAAGCAAGATGAGGATCTCATGAGAACATATATGAACACTGCCAGCCACAGCAGGAGTCCAACTGAAATTATAAAAATTTGATTTAGAGCTGGCTATGAAGAGGGGTTAGAAAGATAAAGGAATGGCTTAAGAGAACTATCATGGGCATCTGGATGACAATTCTACTCTCTGGCCAATTTGTGATGTTCCAAAGGAGACCAAGTGGCTTTGACATTTATTGACAACCAGTATTAATGGGGCCAGCTTGAAGTAAGCTAGTTGATAACCTATGACATAATGAACTTTTTAAAAGCTAGCTTTTTCAGCTTACCAACCAAAAAACCCAAGACCAGGTTGATTTCCAGTTGAATTATACTAGACATATAATGAAGAACAGGTATCACTCCTACTGAAACTATTTCAAAAAATTAAGGAGGGGGCACTCCTCCCCAGCTCATTCTATGAGGCCAGCATTATCCTGATACCAAAACCTCACAGAGATGCAACAACAAAAAATGTCAGGTCAATATCCTTGATGACTGGCAAACCAAATTCAGAAGCACATCAAAAAGTTAATCCACCACAGTGAAGTAGGCTTTATCCCTGGGATGCAAGGTTGGTTCAACATACACAAATCAATAATTATGATTCATCACATAAGCAGAACTAAAAACCTACATGACCATCTCAATAGATGCAGAAAAGGCTTTTGATAAAATTAAATATCCCTTCATGTTAAAAATGCTCAATACACTAGGCACTGAAGAAACATACGTCAAATCAATAAGAGCTATATATGACAAACCCACAACCAGCATCATACTGAATGGGTAAAAGCTGAAAGTATTCTCTTTGAAAACTGGCACAAAACAAGGATGCCCTCTCTCACTGCTCCTATTCAACATAATATTGGAAGTCCTGGCCAGAGTGGTCAGGAAGAGAAAGAAATAAAAGGCATCCAAATAAAAAGAGAAGAAGTCCAACTATCACTATTTGCAGACAACATGATTCTGTATCTAGAAAACCCTATAGACTCTCCCAAAAGCTTCTTGAACTGATACACAACTGCTACAAAGTTTCAAGATACAAAATCAATGTACAAAAACCAGGAGCATTCCTATATGCAAAAAACAGCCAAGCTGAGACCCAAATCAGGAACGCAGTTTCATTCATAATTGTCACAAAAAGAATGAAATACCTAGGAATACAGTTAACCAGGGAGGGGAAAAATCTCCACAATGAAAGGTATAAAATTCTACTGAAAGAAATCAGAGAAGACACAAATAAATAGTAAAACATTCCACGCTCATAGACAAGAAAAATCAATATTGTTAAGATGGCCATACTGCCCAAAGCAATTTACATATCCAATGCCATTCCTATCAAACTACCCAAAATGGGAAAAAAATAAATAAAATTCATATGAAACCAAAAATGATCCTGAGTAACCAAGGCAAAACTAAGTAAAAACAACAAAGCTGACAACATCACGTTACTCAACTTTAAACTATACTACAGGGCTACAGTAACAAAAACAGTATGATACTCATACAGTAACAGACACATAGACCAAGAGAACAGATAGACAGCCAGGAAGTAATCCCACAATACCTACAACAATCTGATCTTTGACAAAGCCAACTAAAACAAGCAATGGTGAAAGGACTACCTCTTCAATGAGTGTTGCTGGGATAACTGATGAGCCATATGAAGAGGAACGAAACTGGACCCCTTCCTTATACCATACGCAAAAATAAACGCGAGATGAATTAATGACTTAAATGTAAAACCTGAAACTACAAAAACCCTGGAAGATAATCTAGGAAATATCATTCTGTACATAAGACATGGCAAAGATTTCATGATGAAGATGCCAAGATCGATTGCAACAAAAGCAAAAATTGATAAATGGGATCCAGTTAAACTAAACAGCTTTTGCAGAGCAATAATAACTATCAACAGAGTAAACAGACAGCCTATTGAATGCGCAAAAATGTTTGCAAACTATGCACCTGACAAAGGTCTAGTATCCAGAATATATAAGGAATTTAAGTAAATTTACAAGAAAAAAATAAAACAACCTCATCAAAAAGTAGGCAAATGACATGAACAGGCACCTTTCAAAAGAAAACATACATGTAGCCAACAAGCATATAAAAATGCTCAACATCACTAATCTTTAGAGAAATATAAATCAAAGTCTCCATGAAATAATCATCTCATACCAGTCTGAATGGCTATCATTAAAAAGTCAAAAAATAACAGATGCTGATGAGGTTGTAGAGAAAAGAGAATGTCCATACACTGCTGGTGGGAGTGTAAATTAGTTCAGCCATTGTGGAAAATGGTATGCAGTTCCTCCAAGAACTAAAAACAGAATTACTATTTAACCAAGCAATCCCATTATTGGGTATATACCCAAAGAAAATAAATCATTCTACCAAAAAGACACATGCATGCATATGTTCAATGGAGCACTATACATGATAGCAAAGACATTGAATCAGCCTGAATATCCATCACTGATAGACTGGATAAAGAATATGTGGTCCATATACACCATGGAATACTATGCAGCCATAAAAAACAATGAGATCATGTCCTTTGCAGGGACATGGGTGGAGCTAGAGGTCATTATCCTATGCAAACTAATGAAGGAACAGAAGACCAAATGCCACATGTTCTCACTTATAAGTAGGAACTACACTGTCAGAACACATCCAGCCTGACCAACATGAAGAAACCCCATCTCTACTAAAAATACAAAATTAGCCAAGTGTGGTGGCACATTCCTGTAATCCTAGCTACTTGGGAGGCTGAGGCAGGAGAATCACTTGAACCCGTGAGGCAGAGGTTGCAGTGAGCTGAAATCACACCATTGCACTCCAGCCTGGGCAACAACAGCGAAACTCCATCTCAAAAAAATAAAAAGAGGGGAACAATGGATACTGTGGCCTCCTAGGGGATGGGGGGTTGGGAGGAGGGAGAGATCAGAAAAAACACACCTGTTAGATACCATCCTTAGTACCTGATGATGAAATAACCTGTACACCAAACCCTCATGACACAAGTTCACCTATATAACAAACTTGTACATGTACCCCTGAACCTAAAAGTTTTTAAAGAGCTAACTTTTCTACCTATTCTTTATACTCCCCACTCCCACAATTCTCTTAATTTATTAAAGTGAAAACTCTTTTCCCTATGACACACAAATGTTGAAGTCCATCACCTAAAATGTTATTTGAAACGTCAAACTTTTCAGCCTTTATTTGAAATACCACAATTTTCACCAACATGAAACTTCACTAATTCTCTACTGTTTGAGATTCCATTAGATTTTAATCCAGTCTATGAATTAAGCAAATGGTACCGGCTAATACTTACTGTAACTCAACAGAACAGTATCTTGGAGACCAATCAGTAAGGAAGATAGTAGCTCTCCCAGATGTCAGTCCTCAAGCTTCACAGACATCCTGAGCTCATATGCCTCCCCAAGTCACCACTGTTTGCCTTTCTCAGCTTTAAATCTTTATTCAAATAGCTATCTTCTTATAACTCATTTTTCCCTTTAAGGCTGACTTTGATCTCTATTTGAAACAATTAGTCACCTGGATACAGATGATAGATGTCCAGAGAAACACATCTGATCTACACAAAGAACTGCACTCCTTTCACCAATTGTGACAGTTCATAATGATAAATATGATAATGCCATGCTATTTTAGAAAATATGTTTTAATGTTAAATATATGCTTTTGAACATGGTTTGGCAATACATATTCTAAAAAACAAATGTGCTAAGAATAAAAGATAAAGGAGTGAGAGTTTGTGTTTATGTGTGGGAGACAGCTGCATCACACTATATAACAATTTATAACAATAGGTTTGATATTAGGAAGGTTAATTTTCTGGAATCATAATAAAAGATTTTCTCAAGACAGACATTTCAAATAAGATAGGATTCTAAATCCTAGGAAAGCTCTAAGGGATCTATGTTCTACTGGCTGAGGGTAGTCTTTAATGTTTCATATCCCTATCAAACTGACTCTCCAGTAAGATTTGATGTAATTTTTTAAAATACATTTAAAAATGGATACATACTGGCAGCTTAACTTTCTGCAATTTTATTTTCTAATTTCTTAGGAAACAACTTGGCATCATGGTGCCTATTCTAATATGTCTTGCTTCTAGTCTCTCTCCTCTCCTCTGTCTAGCTCGCAGTTGCTGGAACAAACTAATTTAGTACTTGAATCCTGACATTTCCCTGCTCTTCATGGGATAATCTCACAACAGGCCTGGCTTTCTGGACTGTGGACCTCCACAGCTGGAGAAATTTAACCTCCAGCTATAAGATCAGCTCCATTCCAGACTTTCAGAAACTAATTCTATGCCAAGAAGGTTTTTATAAAACCTCACATGAACAAGATAAAAATATCTGTTCAACAGGACTAGCTTATTGATGGTATTTGGACAGTGAGGACTCCTTAATAAGGCTTTCCACATGCCTTGGCCTATTATAATCCAGATCATGTTACTGCCTTGCCCTGCATAAAACCCTTGAATCACTTCCCACTTCATTTAAAATTTAATCCAGCCTATTTCCAAGGATAACAAAATGTACTGCATGATCTGCCCTTCTGCTTTTGCTCTTTAACCTCATCTCCACACCTGTACACAAAAGCTCACCAAACCTGCCAAACTCCTTTCATCCTTCATAGGTATTGTTAGCTCTACTTGTGTTCTTTTCATGCCTGATTCTTTCTTTCTCTCCAAGTCTCATTTTCAAATACCACTTGGACTTCTCTTTCTTGGATCACTGTATATAAAAACGTATCCTCCTGGGTCACTACTCTCTAGTGAAATTCTCTGTTTGCTTCCTTTAAATCAGTTATAATTTCAATTTTTAAGTGTGTGTTTCATGATATCATTTGCTGTCTTACTAACGATTATATCTGCAGAAACCAGCATATGCCTGGGATCATGTCGAACAAACAGATGAATGAATGAATGAATTTCGAACACCGCAGATGGCAAATATCCACTAACCTAAAGGTACTGTGTTTCTTCCTCTAAACAGCTTCTAAACATGATTTATCTGGTCATAAAGTTATAGTCCTGCTCTGTGCAATTAATCTTGCCATCAACCTTCAAAATTAATACATTATGAGTCTACATTTAAGTTCCTGTGTTGTCAGATCCTAAACTCTCATGTCTGTCTTGTTTCCTACTGTTTCTTTATAGAAACTATGGCATCCATCTGGCTTAGTCCACTCCTTCATCATCAAACAGGCCTGGTGATTTTTGACTACCAACTTACCTCACAGAGATAACCTCCAGCCAGAGTATACTTCCCTGTCTTCTAATTAGTGTGCCCACTGATATACAGGTTTAGTCTCCTCCAAGAAATTTCCAGACAAATGAATGTTCAGTGATCATACTATTTCTTAGCTGTTATGATTTACGTAATGCTGTACTCCTTTAGATAATTTTAATGTACTACTTTGGATTACTTTATTATTATTATCTTTTAAAATTCTACCTTATAACGTTATTAAAATAGCCACATCTGCATTGTTTCTCCAGCGCTACATTGTCACAACTCGAGAATAATCTGTCCTGTTTGTCTTTTCTCCCTGAAAATGTCTTATACACTGTAGTTTAAAAATATCCAGTGGTTATGTAATTGATTAATTCACATAAAAACATTTTGGCAGCCTTAATTGAAAAATCTATTAAGTATAAAAAAAGAACTTTGTAACTGATACTTATCATATAGTCATATTTTATATTTAGAAATATTTTGGTCGACGATTCTAACGTAATATAGAAAATACTCTTATTTGGAACTAAATAGCCTACACACAGGCTTACACATAGACTTTTTGTTTTGTTTTAGAATGTGGAAAAAATTGCTAGGAACTATCACAATTAATGAACTGTAAATGGACACAAGGAGTTGCTAAGTAAATAGCTCTCCACTGGAGCTAATGTAATTTCCTAGGCGATTTGTGAGTGCTGTCCTGCTCAAAATGTAGGTTTTTATACTTTGTTGCCTGGTGATTGGTCTATTGACAATTCCATTCTAAACTGCATCAGCAGCAAATCTATAAACTAGAGAGTGATTGGGAAACTTTGAATCATACAGTGATAATACACTTCTTATTATGTCTAAAAACAATCTGACTGAATTTCTCTTTTAATTATTTGAATTAGAGCTTTACAGATAATAAAGAAAAAATCTAGTAGATGATATAATATTTTAATATTCTTCTCTTATAATCTAAACATTGACAGTAAATGGATCTTAAAACCTGAACTTGAAGAATTATTGATGGGCCCCTATATTGTCCAGTTGCTCTAAATGCCAGGGTTTGATGAATAAAACAATTATTATAAAACTATTCCCACTGAATTCACAAGGAAAAATAAAAATGAGGTTTGGAACTCTGAATATAGTAAAATATACTTCTGGTTCAAAGTAGTAACTAATCATTTGCACTGTCTCCTATTTGCATGCCCAATTCTCTGAAATGATAGAGGACTTATTAAAATATGTATATTCACATACATTATAATGTGTGCACAAAAGAGAAGCAAACTCAAACTCCGAGGAATTTCTAAAAGACACAAAGCAGATGAGATGAATATAAAGAAGGAGATTATATGTTAAAATGATCAAAGAAGTAATACCTCAAGTACTTCGTGCACAAAAATGGTGAATGCTAGAAATAG
This sequence comes from Cheracebus regulus, assembly GCA_963574635.1. Classification (NCBI taxonomy): domain Eukaryota; kingdom Metazoa; phylum Chordata; class Mammalia; order Primates; family Pitheciidae; genus Cheracebus; species Cheracebus regulus. Next base: position 7,604 of record CAUYQU010053330.1, read on the forward strand.
GAGTTCAAGATTGTATAACAACATACTTCGATGCAAAAAAACAAGACAAAACAAAAACCTGATAACAACATAGAAACTTCAGCAAAGGTTACCCTCCTTCAATCTCCCTTCTTCCTCTTGGGTAAAGCAACAATCATGCTGCTAGCTGTTCTCAAGTGGAAATCATGGTGTGTGTGAGAATGGCAGTACTCTGGAGCAGCCATTCCCTAAAGAATGGCTGTCCAAGTGCCCATCTACTAACTTCATTATCTCTCAAATCAGGTTAAAGTATAGGTTTCTGAAAGATTCTCAAGCAAGTTATATGGCTACAACAGATCATTTAATAGAAAGTTTTCATTAAAGATCAGCACATATTCAAAAACAGTACACATTAAGAAATGCCAACATCAGGACAGAAAAAACAAATTCAAGTTAAATTTTATTAATAAGTAAAATTTATATGCTCTGCTGATTAAAAGAATATCACATTAAAAATAACATACACAAGCCATAATTTTAGAAATGAGAAATTTTGAAAATGAAGACATGAAAATTTAAAATAAAGATATCAGTAGATTGACTGGATACCAGGCAAACAAAAAAGTGAATTCATGAGCTAGAAGAGCATCTGAAACAAAAGGAACAAAGGAGAAGGTCTAAAAGAAATACTTTAAGTAACTGAGGCTAAACCTAGACTTTCTACTATCTGTTTAACAGGAGGCTTAGAAGGAGAAAAAAATGAGAAAAATTTCCTAGAACTGAAGGAGGTAGGAGTTCTCTGCTATGAAAGCATTACACTTGCTAAGTGAATAAAAACAACACAGCTAAAAACAGTGTAGTAATAATGTTTCAGAACATCAAGATAAATGGAAATATAATTTTAAAACTTTCTACAATTAAATAAACAAAGGGAGGGAAATAAAAAAGAAACCAAACTGTCTACAGTTAATTACAAGTGGGTGACATAGAAGAGAATTGGGTTAATATCTGACATCTCAGCAACCACACAAGATTCAAGAAACTGAGAAAGTAGTATTGCCCAAGGATTCAGAGAAAATTATTTTTCTTCTTTCCTTCCTTGCCTCATTCTACTTCCCTTTTCTTCTCTCTTTGTTTCTTTACATTTCTTTCTTTCTTTTTAACATTTGACATCGCACTTAACTAACTCTTGCAGAATTAGAACTAAAAATTTTCTGGGAAACACAAATTAATTAACATAAAGTGAAAAGTTTAGAAAAATGAAACAAAAGAATAAGCAATACAAAGAAAATAAAACAAGTAAAACATAAAATATAGAAGATTAGTAGGAATTGCTACTCCTGGTTTAAACTTATAGTTTGATGAGAGTGACTTAAAGGTGACCTTTAGAATCACTTAAGTATTTATGTATTTTGATTATTAACAAGCATTTATAAAAGAATCATTACTAAGAATAATTGGAGTTGTTTTTTTCTTGTAAGTTTAAGTTGTTTGTAGATACTGGATATTAGCCCTTTGTGTGCAAAGACTTTCTCCCATTCTGTAGGGGTTGCCTGTTCACTCTGATGACAGTTTCTTTTGCTGTGCAGAATCTCTTTATTTTAATTAGATCTCATTTGTTATTTTCGCTTTTGTTGCCATTGCTTTGGTGTTTCAGTCATGGAGTCTTTGCTCATGCCTATGCCCTGAATGGTATTGCTTAGGTTTTCTTCTAGGATTTTTATGGTTTTAGGTCTTACATTTAAGTCTTTAATCTATCTTGAGGTAATTTTTGTATAAGGTGTAAGGAAAGGGTTCAGTTTCAGTTTTCTGCATATGGCCAGCCAGTTTTCCCAACATCATTTATTAAATAGGGAATCCTTTCCCCATTGTTTGTTTTTGTCAGGTTTGTGAAAGACCACATCATTGTAGACATGCGGCATTATTTCTGAGGCTTCTCAACTGTTCCATTGGTTTATATATCTGTTCTGGTACCAGTACCATGCTGTTTTGGTTACTGTAGCCTTGTAATATAGTTTGAAGTCAGATAGCCTTATGCCTCCTGCTTTGTTATTTTTCCTTAGAATTGTCTTGGCTATATGGGCTCTTTTTTGGTTCCATATGAAACTTAAAGCAGTTTTTTTCTAATTCTGTGAAGAAAGTCAATGGTAGCTTGATAGGGATAGCACTGAATCAGTAAATTACTTTGGGCAGTTTGGCCATTTTCATGATATTGATTCTTCCTATCCATGACCATGGAATGTTTTTCCATTTGTTTGTGCCCAAAACAAACAAGTACATCAAAAAGTGGGTGAAAGGTATGAACAGACAGTTATCAAACTGAGACATTTATGCATCCAACAAACGTGAAAAAAGCTCATCATCACTGGCCACTAGAGAAATACAAATCAAAACCACAGTGAGATACTATCTCATGCCAGTTAGAATGATGATCAGTAAAAAGTCAGGAAACAACAGATGCTGGAGAGGATGTGGAGAAATGGGAATGCTTTTACACTGTTGATGGGAGTATAAGTTAGTTCAACTATTGTGGAAGACAGTGTGGTGATTCTTCAAGGATCTAGAACCAGAAAGAGCATTTGACCCAGCAATTCCATTACTGAGTATATACCCAAAGGATTATAAACCATTCTCCTATACACATGCACATGTATGTTTATTGCAGCACTATTCACAATAGCAAAGACTTGGAACATAACCCATATGCCCATCAGGGATAGACCGGATAAAGAAAATGAAGCACATATATATCACGGAATACTATGCAACATAAAAAAGGATGCATTCATGTCCTTTGCAGGGACGTGGATGAAGCTAGAAATCATCATTCTCAGCTAACTAACACAGGAGCAGAAAACCAAACACTGCATGTTCTCATTCATAAGTAGGAGTTGAAAAATGAGAACACATAGACACAGGGAGGGGAACATCATACACTGGGGCCTGTCAGAGGGTTGGGGTAGGGCAGGTATAGCATCAGGGAAAATACCTAATGTAGATGACGGGTTGATGGGTGCAGTAAACCACCATGATACATGTATACCTATGTAACAAACCTGCATGTTCTGCACATGTATCCCAGAACTTAAATTATAATATATAAAAATAAAAGAAACTTTTAAAAAAGAATAACTGGAAAAAAAGTGTTAAAAATGTATGATGGAACTTCACTTTCAATAATGCTGGAGCAACAGAGACCATATTTATCTTCCATCTTGTTTTTGCTTATTTATTCGGTTTTCTCCTTACTGTTTATCTATGCTTTTGTTTTATCCTGAAATAATAAAACTGTTTTCAAGTAACTTAGATACATCTCAGAACAATGCTATAGAATATTCACAGGAATACAAAACTATTCAGCACCCAAAAACATAATTTTAATATTTTGGTATCATATTGAAAATTATTAGATATTCAAAGGATTAGAAAAATAACCAACAGTGAGGAGAAAAATTAATCAAATGAAGCCAATATGGAACTCACTAATATTATATAATTAGTAGACAAGTATATTAAACCAATTATAACTGTATTATTTACATTTTAAAAAACTGAAGAAAAAGATAGAAATGTTTTACAGAGGCATGAATAATATAAAAACAGAACAAATTTACATTCCACATATGAAAAATAAAATATCTAGATGAAAAATACACTGGTTGAGATAAATGATAGATCAGACATTAGGATAATGTATTTGAAAATATAGCAATAAAAACTTTTTAAAATAAAACACAGAGAAGGAAGACTTTAAAAAAGCACTGGAGAGGTGTGAGACAAATTGAAGTAATCTAATATATGTGTAATTGCATTTGATGAAGATGAAAGAGAATGGGAAATAAAAAATGTTTGAAAGAATAAAAGTTTCAAATTTATGAAAATAAGCCAACAGATCCAAGAAGCTTGTTAAACATTAGCATTGACCACAAATTTTTCAAAAGAAACAATGCAAATGAAAATACAGTAGAGCAACCTCTTAAAGTATGGAAAGAAAAAAAACTCAGCAACCTAGGATTATATACCTAACAAAACTATTTTTTGAAATGAAGGTGAAATAAGACTTTTTTTTTTAAGAAATACAAAAGGTAGAAGAATTTTTCACCAGATGTTTGAAGAAAATTTACAAGAAACCCTTATGATGAAAGAAAAATGATAACAGATGGAACTTTGGGTCTGCACTCATAATGAGTACTGGAAATGGTAACTATGTAGGCAAATACATAGAAATTTTCCTCATTATTGAAATCTCTTTAAAGGACAACAGATCATTCAAACAAAATAATAAGAATGTAGTGTGTACTTTATAACAAGTGCAGAAATAAAATGTATAATAATAACATACATGCCCAGAGGGGAGAAAGGGAAGTAAACTATTGCAAGGTTCTTATACTACATGTGAATTTGTATGTCACTTTAAGGTAGACTATATTATTACGTATGTACACTGTGAATCTAAAAGCAATAATAAAAGAAAAAACCAAAATAATTGATTGACACTAATTAGCCATTAGAGGAGATAAAAAGGAATAATCAAAATCTTATCAGTACTTAATTCAAAGAAGGCAAAAAAAGAAGAAAATGTAAGCCCATAATAAACAAATAGAATATTAACTGCAAGATATCTATTTTAATTCTAAATAATAACATTAAATGTTTTTCCAATTTAAAATTCCAACTAAAAGGCAGAGATTAGCAGATTTGCTTTTTCAAAAAAAGGCACAACTTACTATACCTACCTCAGACATGTAAGTATCTAGTATCAAAGTCCAAAATTTAGGAAGCAAAATCTGATAGAACTTAAAGGAAAAAAAGACAAATCTACAATTATTGTTTGAAATTTCAAGAAAACATAGGCATAAATATTTGTGACCATGGGTTAGAAAAATATTTGTTATATAAAACACAATACATAAAAGATAAAATATGATAAATTCAACTTTATAAAAGTTAAATAAAAGAAGCTCTGAAAGAAATTATTGAAAGAATGAAATGACAATCCTTAGAAAGGGAGAAAAGAAAATTTAGAAATCACATATCCAACAAAGGATTTATATTCAGATTATCTAAATCACTCTCAACATTTGATAAGAAGAAAATAAATTATTTTTCAATGGAGCAAAAACTTTGAATAGACATTTCAGCAAGAAAAGATAAATGGCAAAAAATCCACATGAAAAGATGCTCGACAATATTAATTATTAAGGAGACACAAAACCACAATGATATAGTGCAACACACTTATTAGTGTGGCTAAATTTAAATACTGACCAAAGAAGGTTTGTGTGGATATGAAAGATCTATCACTGCTATACACTGCTTGTAAAAATGTAAAATGATATAGCCACCTTAAAACCTGTTGGATAGGTTCTTAATAAATTAAACATATACCTATCTAATGATCCAGCCATATTGCTTTTAGGTTACCCAAAAGAATGAAAGCATATGTACATGAAAGTTTTTAGCAGCTGTATTTGTTATACTCCAAACTGGAAACAATATAAATATCCATTAACAAGTGGAATGGATAAACAAATTTAGTATACTTATACAATGAAATCTACTCAGCAATATAAAGTAGTAAATTACTAAAACATGCAACAACATGGAGTGAAAGAAACTAGACTACTTCCCCCAACAAAACAAAGAGAGTATATGCTATAATTTGATGCATGGAAAATGTATAGATCATTGTTCCAATCTGAAACCTTACTTCCCCAAAAATGATTACCAGTGCTTCAGAAAATAGCTAAACTCTTTAGAAGTAAAAGTAAAAATAAAACATAGATCTCCTTATTACTAATGCAGTGCTTATATTAATTCAATAGATGCTCTGTACTGCTTAACATTTTATTTCTGAGAAAGGGGAAATTTCATACTATTATGTAACTCTTTTTAGATTCCCCTGTGAAAAATATATGTGTCACAGATACTCATAGCAGGTTAAAAATAATGGTACTTTCAGCTAACATAAATGTCACAAAGTTTTTAGTATAAGAAAAATATGATGAATCTATCATAGTTAAGCCCTTTTGAATTAACCATAATATGGAATTGCATATAACCCATTGAAATGACATTCTAACACAAAAGTTACTCAAGTAAATATAATAAAAGATAGAAAATCATGAATAACCATCAGAAGTGGAAGTAATTACCAAAGTTTAAAAGAGGGACAGAGAATTTTAGGTTGGAGAAAGTAAGAATGCTTGAATGGAAGAGATATTTCATATTGGCCTATATAGTATATTTAAATACTTTATTTAAAAAACATGACATACTATTATGAGAAAACCTAAAAATGGAGTAGGAAGAAATATACCTAAATTCTCACTGCATGTCTTAATGACTTCTCTGTAGTTTCTTGTTATACAATCATTTTTATATTATTAGAGCATTAAGACTTGCATATACTGATAATTACAAATAAGACAATTTCTGAAAGTAAATATATAGCATGCTTATTGTACAACATGCAGAAACATGCAGAAATTTAAAAGTATAAAAAGTATCCCAAATCTCCATCCACACAATAGTATCAGGTAACATTTTGGATTGCCATATTTTTTATTTCCTATATTTTAAAACAAATTTGTCAAATGTGTTATCTTGTATTAAATACCTTAATTTATACATAATTGGCAAAGAAGCATTCACTGGTGAAGGAGAGTATTTTAAAAGGCTTACTGATAACATCTTAATGGAAAATCTGCAAATCAAATTGTTCTAATATTATAATTTACATTACTTAATGAATATTCACATTGTGCAGGCACTTAGAATACTAAGTGCTTTATATATGTTAACACATTATCATGTTTTACAGATCAGAAAACAATGGCACAAAGATGCATAAAAGGATATTCATATTTTTGGTAATAAAAATGTTCAATATATACCTTTATACAATTTTGCTCTATGAAAGGGGATTATTGGATTTATCCACTTTATGACAACATAGGCACAATTTTTCATTTTTATGACTCTATTCTGTAAATAGTTTAGACTTCTGGGGGGTTGAGACAGAATATCTCTGGTTATTGTTTTAAATGATTATCAAATACAGGAAGAAATTCCACTTAAATTGTGTTGCTAAATAGTTACAAATGATAGCTACTTTATATTATGGTTATCTTCAGTGCTTATTAAAAGGTGATATTCTGAATATCACTTTTTATTTTTCATTATTACTGAATAGGAGAAGATTCCATACAGAGCTATCAGGAAGTGGGAAATTATTCAAAGCACATTCTAATACCCATAAACTCACATTCTTACCATAGAAAATGCTGATGCATTAGCATTGCTCAGAACAGAAAATTGGGGCATGTATTATAGGCTCTTACCAAACAGAAAGTTCCAACTCTTTCCACTCCTCTACTTTGTACCAAATGGTTACCTGGTTTGAGTTTATTCATGAAAGCGTAGCAAGTAGAATAATAATGAATAATGTTATTCATTATTCCACTTTTTTTCCATCTTACATATCACTTTTCATTTCATTCTATTATAAACGTTTTCATCGAGTATCTTCTTTCCTTATGGGTATTTATGCCTTGTTTTAACCTCCATGCCTTCTGCTGTCTGATCAGAGTTCCATACAAGTTTCTAAGTAAGTCTTCTGCTTCCTTGTTTTTCTCTTGTTGTGTAATTTTCTTTTGTTGTATAATTTTCTCTTGCTGTATAATCGTGTTTCTTTGCTTTAATTTTTAATTGGCATATAATAATTGTACATATTTATGGGGTACAAAATGATATTTTGGTACATGTGATTACAATGTGTAATGATCAAATCAGGGTAGGTTAGCATGTTCCTCACCTCAAACATTTATTATTTCTTTGTGCTTAGAACATTCAAAATGCTATCTTACAACTATTTAAAAAAAAACAATAAATTATTGCTAACTATAGTCACCCCACAGTACTATATTCTATCTGGAATATATTCTTCCTATCTAGCTATAATTTTGTATCTGTCAACCAACTTCTCCCTATCCTTCCCATTCCCCTACACTCTTTATCCTTTAGCAACTACTATTCTACTGTCTACTTCTATGAGATCATCTTTTTTGACACTGGAGGACATTATATTAAATGAAATAAGCCAGGCACAGAAAGATAAATATTGCATGTTCTTATTAATATATTCTGCAATATTTTTCATTGATTTTATTGGTTTAACTTTGTTTACACATTTTTGAGAAGGTAGGTCTATAGATCTTGTGATTGGAGCCCTACATTGCCACATGAATATGAGGATAGTAAACTCTCACATCATCTTTATTTCACTTACAGAAGATAATCTGGACGCCCTACATCTAAGTATGTATTTTGATCAATAGAAGAAAGATGCATTATTTCAAAATTTCAACTGTTTAATCTGTGTAACCAGAGTACACCTACCAAAGGCAGAAAATGCTGTCATTCAAAATAGGTTTGTTAAAGATCCCCATTTCATAAGCACCCATAGACCTCTGAATATAGTATAAAGGCAGATAATGACTAAGAGGCATAATAATGTAAAGTGTTATCACTTTTGTAAGGGTATAGACAGATTTTGTTAAATTTAGAGAATGATATCCTTTTCTTAATATTTATCCAGATAATTTGATTTTAAAGCTAAGATTTGTTCTTTAGAGAGTGAGAGAGGGAGTGTGTGTGTGTGTGGTGTGTGTATGTGTGCATGGGCATACATGTATGTTGCTGTGTGTATATCTGTGTGTGCGGAAGCGTGCACATGTGCAGTGATAAGTGAGGTCTATGTTTCAGACATTCACTAGCTGATGAATATTCATTACATGCCACATAGCATATCTGTACTTTATACTAGTAGTGAATCTTAATGGGCTTAGACTATCAAAGACTCCCTGAAATTCCACAGGTACTCTTCCTCCACTTTCTGTAATTTTTGCTCTACCAAATGCTAACTTTGTAAAATGACCTCCTAGACGTTGTTGTGTCATAGATGCTACATTTGAAATAGTAGATGGAATCAAGCCTTATAAGCAAGAGATTAGAAGGTGGTGAAGACTAACTCTGAAAAAGTTTGAAGAAAGAAGTCCTCAGAAACCTGAGAACACAGACTAACGACTGAATATGTCTATAAGGGCATGCTTTCATGCTGTGCTTAAAATACTCTGTGCTTTCCCTTGTGATCAAATTTTTTAAATTTCCCCTCTATCTTGTATTATAATTCATCTCATTTACTTTCAGTCTTACAATATAATTTAATATGCATACTCCTTTATATATAAGAATTGTTAAAAAATTAAGGAGCAGAATAGGAAAGGTTAAGAATGGCTTGCCTGACTTTCATGCACCTGCTGAGGTTCATGTAGAGATACAAGCACTGTATCATGCCCAGGTGTTCTAGGTTGTGACTTGCAATAAAAGTCACTTGTAGAGAAGTGCTATACAGCAGATTTTTGGGTACCGAGGCACAGGTAGTAACTCAGCCACCAGGCAAGTAATAAGGCCACACTTTCATAAATATACTAAAACCAGGTAACCATTTGGTACAAAATAGAGAAGTGGGAAGATCTGAAATTTTCTGTTTGGTAAGAGCATATAGTACATCCCCTGATTCTCTGTCCTAAGTAATGCAAAGGCATTAGCATTAGCATTTTCTATAGTAAGATGGTCAGTTTATGCGTATTAGAATGTATCTTGAATAATTTCCCAATACCTCGTGTGGCTTTGCTAGATCAGTATGGGACCTTCTCCTATTTATGATGAATGGCTTTTTTACAGTCTCAGTGGACCCAGTCCGTTAAAACTAAAATCCTCAGAATATCCTCCTTCCAATGTTCTTCCCATGTTAGTTATGACATAGCCTAACTTAAGAGTATAGTCACAGATCAGCAATTTTCTGCCACCGTTTTTTCCTAGAAATATGATATCCAAATGATTAAAAGTATAGAGACAGGCTATTTTGACTGTGTTAAAAACAACTTCCAGGGAATAGAAGGATGATGGCTGAATTTCCTGTCTGTTACTGACCTTATTTTGCTGGACAAAGACAGGTTCACTCAGTACAACTGTCCCAGAGCCTACTCATTGTTTCCTTCCCCTTTCATTGGTGAATTTAGTGTAATTCTTTTCCTCATTTAGAGGGTGGCTCAAATGTTATCCCTAATTTGGAAGGACTGATTATGTTTTCATCTTTTTTTTTAATTAGAAAGCTGTGAGAATATTACATGTAAGAAGGAATATGAACCTATGCTGGAACTTAGGAAACTGAACAGAAGTAGGCAGGTGAAGTACGAATGTAATTTAACAAATGGAAAAGCAGAATCTATGAGACTTAATATGTATCAGATGTAACCATGAACGAACAAAAATAAAAATTTACAAAGGAAAAATGACACCATGATTTCGAGCCTGTGAATATGAGAGAAATCTGCTGTGAATGGAATAAGAAAGTCAAGATTTGTTTTAGAAGCAAGAAATAATAAAACTCTAAAATATAATTTTGCAAAGCAAAGTTTAAATGGCCTGCAAATTATTCTGAAGTCAGGGTGAGGTTGAAGATGTTTTTTACTATAATAACCAACCTCACTGGGCTGTAGTTGCTTCACAACTATGGAATTAAGGAATAATCTAAAACAATATATATTAGTAGTTCAATATCTCATCTCTATTTCTAAACTATTTATATATGATGTAAATGCAATGGAAACATTCAATCAAAGGGTAAAACTGCACAAATCTCTACCTGTCATCCTTCTTTAAATCCCACATTACTTTAGATAGATATTTGACAAAGCCCGAAGAGATAGAGGTCAGGCCACCAAAGGTGAAAGAACTCCACTTCCTTTCTATATTTTCCCATTGCTCCTATGTGGTAGAATTTATTTATGTTCCAAATATTATTTTGTTATGATTTTCTTGAATAACTGCTTGCTAGGAAAGTCATATTTAAAACATTTGGATATCCATAAAAAATATTACAAATCCAGTTTTAAAGACAACTATACACATGATTTTCCAAGGTATATTTCTGGGTCACCTGTGGCTGAATTTTGAGAAATCCAGTCAAAATAATGCTGCACAGCTGCAAAAATTACCTAATATTTTAATGACAGGAGTCATCAGCAGATTGCTATTTAAAAGAACCATTCTAGGATTCAACAATATGGACACCATGTCTAATTTTGCAGTCTTCTTAAGACTGAAGTAACTTAAAGAGCTAAGAGATTACTTCCTTGATATTACTTCTTTGGTAATAGAACTTGGTCAATTTTTATAAAATTATTTATATTCCTTTTTAAAATAAAGAAAGTATAGGGAAAAAATGAATGAATATATATTTGTGCCAATAAAAATATTTTTCAATGGAGGCATCAAAGATAATACAATATTTAGGAAAAGTTTATTGTTAAAAAATTATTCATTTAAAACAATGATCTGACAGTCTTCAAATCAGAATACCTATGTTTAAACTCTTGCTTTCTGTTTCTGTAATACTTTATTTAGCTTCTTTGAACCTTTGTTTTCTCATGTATAAAATGAACACTATATAAACCTGTTCATTGTACTTCCACATATAGCCCAAATTCATTGACTCTTCTTTCTTTTCCACTGTCATCTAGTCTCCACAGCACCGTTGTATGTCGTACGGATTCCCACGATAGCTTCTTAACTCGTGTCTCAGCTTCTGTATTTGCCATGTCTGTTCCTTTCCTGTAGTTTCCACTTTCATTATGGCAGCCAGTATGAACTTTTCAAAAATATAAATTAGATCAATTCCCTTCCCTGTGCAAACCACTGAAAGTTTTGCATCACCTTTAAACTGACTTACCTTGCTCTGACTTACTATCTGACCTTACTCTGACCTTATCACTTAACTATGCCTCAACCACACAGGCCTTTCAGTTCCTGGAATTTCACTCTTATTCTAGGGTCAAGGCATGTAGTATTCTTCCTGCTTGGCGTGCTCTTGGAGTGTTTACAAGTCTGGCTTTTTTGCAGCTCAACTATCACCTCCTCCATATGCCTTTCCATATTCCTCAATCTGTAATCAACTTTAGTTTTCTTCAACCCTAGGAATTACTTAACATGTTACTTTGTAATTTTTTTCTTTATAAAAGTTACTATAATCTAAAATGGCCTTGTTAACATGTTTGTTTTCTTGTTTTTTGATTGTTTCTTTCCACCAGAATCTAATTCCTTCCGAACAAGTATGTCATCTAGCTTATTTAACTAGCTATTTATGGAATAATCTACACTCCCAGAATCGAGGGCTGTGGCATAAACATAATAAATGTTGAACAAATATCTGTTAAATGTGTACTCAAAGTGCCACTGTAAAGATAATGTATGTAAAAATACCAACAGTGAGCAAAAGAAAGAGGTGAAACTCACACTGCATCTAATGTAAGAATGTTGTCGAGAAGATTATTATGCGATCTAGTTTTGAGAGCTCTGCTCTAAATTATGAGAATATTTACTTTAGATTAGTAACTGTTTTGTTTATATCACATAGCAGTAAGAGTAGTTTGACTGGTAAGGTTTCCTAGAATGTTTGGAAACGTCTTTATGATTCTATCCTTTGTACCTTCCTCCATTTTCACTTTTAATCCTGTGTCCACTTTGCACCAATCCATATTTTCTTCTCTAAGTCTCATTTTAACTGTAAGTTATCTGGTAATATTTTATGAAGTTTTGTAAGCCATCTTCTTTCTAGAATAGAAAGTACAAACGAAATATTTCAATTTTGAAGTTAATATTCAGTTAACACAAGTTGAATCTGAATTTTAATGTGGAAATATAGCAAAAACTCAGAAAATCTAATCTACTTTTTGCCTTACACAAGTAGGCATTCAAAATCATGTTTGCCTGATTTGATCAAACCTTGTAGGGCATATAATTTAAATAACCATATATTCATTCTAAACCTATTTGATGAATATGCATGATACCTGCATGATTACTTGTTAGATGTCAAAAGGAGATAAGCACAAATTAGCCATCTGACCCTTCATATCTGAGCATATCAGCAGACAGATAACACTTAAATGGAAATATTTTAATACGGGATACAGACTATTCTTGACAACTTCAGCCTCAGCATGCTTGCCATTTCTGAAGCGTCTCTCCAAGAGATGAGTGTCACTCAGTTGCTGTGCTAATACCAGAGCACACAGCTGCCGTGATAGTGGCTGATTGGTCTGGGTCGTCTTTTAGTCCAAAGTTAGTTAGTCTTTCTATACCATACATATATTGGCCAGTTCTCTATGTTGGTCCGTTGAAAAAGCTCTGGTGGAAGAAGTAAAGGATGACTAACTTGGACATTCAGATCCTTTCTCTGGGTGAGTTTGAATCTGAAACAAATATAAAGCAGTGGTAGCCACAGTGAAACGACACAGAGAAAACCTGAATCAGAGAAAGTAGCCATGACCACAAAGAGCAAGCACAAGTTTGGGGAATGGGAAGTCAAACAGATACTGATATTACGAGAACAACTTTCTCCTAATATTTCTGAACATTTTAGCTCCTTGAGATTGTGGAGGAACTTTTAGGTTTACATAAACACCTGCTACATAAAAAAGACTTCTTTCTCCCAATAAATTCTCATTTCTTGAGGGATCCAAGCACACCTCTCTTCATTGCACCCAAATAAGTTAACTAACACAGGGACGTTCCATCCAATTGACATACACAGAAGTGAAAATGTAACTTGACTAGAACAAAAGAGTATACACATTATAACTGCACCTACCAACTCCAATTGAAGAATAAACTGCCCTTGCAAAAAGCTTTCCCTAAAGCCATGAAAATCCTGCAAAGATGTGTAAAAGAACAGACTGTAAGCCTAAAACAGACTTTAGATTTTGCCAAATTTATTTCACAGTTCACAAGTCCTGTCTGAACCAAAGCTGTTTTGGTCTAAACACTTATGTCCTCCCAAAATTAATATATTGAAACCACATCACCAATGTGATAGTATTAAGAGGTACAGCCTTTGAAAGGTGATTAGGTTATTAAGGCTCTGCCTTGATGAATGAGATTATAGCAGATCCTTGAATAACGTCCGTTCATTCAACATTATTTTGTTATAACATTAATGAGAACAAAAAGCCATTCCCAGTTAGGCCAGGCTCCACTCTCTGTGGAGTTTTCACGTTCTCCCCTTGTCTGCGTGGGTTTTCTCTAGGTCCTCTGGCTTTCCCCCACATCCCAAAGGTGTGCACATTAGGTCATCAGGTAAAAGAAGTGGGTAGATAATCATCTTATTTGTTTTCATTAACCTTTCTTAAATGTATGTCTAGCTCACATTTATTTCAATACTTGATATTAGAAGTGTTTTGATTTTTATTTTGAAGTTGGGTGATGTTTTGTGACGAGGAATATGCCACAGGAACTTAACTCTTTTTTATATTACTTAGCTTATGGAAAATTGGTTTCATTATATGTCATTTTCCTTAAAGATGCAGTTTCCAAGGGCCTATGGATGATTCTGAGTGAGGACTTACTGTAGCACCTTTGTAAAAGAGATCACAGAGAACTGGCCACCTGCTACTCCCTTCCACCCTGTGAGAACACAGCAAAAAGGCACTATCCATGAACCAGGAAACAGGCTCTCACCAGACACTCAATCTGCTTGCACTTTGACCCTGCACTTTTCTGTTGTTTATAAGTCATCTGGCTTACAGTATTTTGCTATGGAAGCACAAATAGTTTAAGACATAAGCAGATGATTATTCTCTCTGGGCTTAAGTACTAAATTTTCAGGGATAACATTCCTATATTCCTCTGGTAATCCCTTGAATTGTGTGAAAAGCACAGCTATGTGTTAATTGTGAGAAAGCTTTTTCTTATACTGTGTTAAATCTTGTGTTCCTGAATTTATTTCAGTCAGTCCTTGACCACTGAGTGGAAGAACAAGGACTACTCCCCTACAGGAAAATTGTTCTAATTTTTGAAGATAAATAAAAATTCCCCATGATTTCTTACTTCTGTAAAATAAACAGTCCCATTCCCTCCAGTAACCATTCCTCAAATAATATAGTTCCCTAATCTCTCATCATCCTGTTACACTCTGCTGCTCTGCTGGTTGTTGACTGATTTATCACTGTGTAGAGCCAAACAAAGTTGAGATAATTGTATACTTATCCATAGCCATATTAAGAAACTTTCAAACACACTAGTTTATTCTATGAGAAGTAAAATTTCCAATTACATTTGTCAAACATGCCTTGTACATCTACATATTCCACAGTGGGCATTACTTAAGACACAAAGATATTCAAATCTTTGTGGTTGTTTGCAAAGAAATTACATCTCAAGTTTAGAGAATAACAGACATCTTATTTCACAGTCATTACCTCTCCGGGGTACCTTTTATATCTCTATCATCTCTATCGGTTATGTCACTTTACTCAAGAGAAAAATCAACAGTAGAGAGTACTCAATAAGAAAGCAACAAATGTGGTTCAAATAGATGAGGAAACACCAACATTTTTATAAAAGTGTGGCAGGAGCATTCCAAGTTTCCCTGTAGGATTAGTAAGCATATTGAACATTTTTCTTGATTTTAATTTAGGCAATATTTCCATTAGATACTCTACCTAATTAGGGCATTTGTTTAAAGTCCATAATGTGAATTCAATAAAAATTCTAATAAAAGTACATTATATTTTTTATGTTAACAATGCACACTTAAAATAGATATTGTTATTAAATGTTATACTGGAACTAACACAATCCAATTCTGTTTCAAATAGCAAAATTACTTTTATTCAGAATTATTCAGTAAAGAATTATAAATGTACAGATCATTTAGTTTTTAGCAGACTGTGCACCTGGCTGTTGTGACAGAAGAGTCAGTACAAACTTTCTCAAAATCAAATTAAGATATGGCTTGCTTGTTAGATCAGTAACTAAGAGGATAGTTCTTTGTCTCCTTTAGTGCCATGGCATAAAATACACAAGCCTACAGTAGCAATTTAAATAGCACAACTATATTGGGACATTTCCAAATATGCATATTGTGGGCATTATTGAGACAAATTATCCAAATATAGGATACTATATTTAACTTTTCATGTAAATATTTTAATAGCAAGATAGGTAATGACATGCCTAGTTCCTTGCTATAAGGCCTTCCTTGTGCTTCATTTCTAAATAGCCCTAATCTTATAACTTATCTATTTATGTTTACATACAAATTATATACATTTACTACTTAATATTCCATTACAAAAAGTAAAAAGAGCAAAGAAAAATAGAAATTTTAAAGTAAATATGTATTTGATTTTTTCTGTATTAATAGCACATGGTTTCTTGTCCTTACAGTTGGTGAGCACATTGTGATCATGCAGTGTGATAGACTATATCCTGCCTGGTTATACTAACATCTCATTTATTCCTCCCTTGACTTGAAAGGACTCCTATACTAGGAATAGAAGTATCATCTCTGCCATTTTCCTTCTGTTTACTTGTATGACATTGTTTTCCCATCTTCAGCAAGGGCTTCTTTGCAGAAACATATTTTGGGAAAGTTACTTTAATCAAAACCTGATAGTATAATCCATAAATCTATTTTACTAAGCTGATGTTAAACCACAACAGATTCTAAGGCACAGAAAGTAAACAAGGACGTGAAGGCAGATCTGGATTGAGATCAATGAATCTTTATTTTAATAAATTTTCCAGATGTTTCTTGGTTTTCAGACCACACGAGTCTGATTCAGACTCTAGAATCAATCAAGACTTTAGACTAACTTAAAAATCCCCATGTGAGTACTTAACATATCTCAGCACCAACACTTGCTTATAGTCCTGTACTGATTTCATTTTTCAATAGTAAATAACTGGACATCATTTCCTTTCTATAGGAAAGCAAAAAATAATCTAATATCTTAGTCTAATAAGCAACCCTCCTTAAGGTTTCTCATCATCTTCATTCTGTCCTCCTTGATGCTGACCATAGTCTGGCTAACAGCTGCATGGTGTCTATTACCTATGTGCGGTATTCTGTGACAACTCCACTTGCTGAATTTCCACGATGCTAACACACTGCCTGAATCCCACCTATTGAAGTAAAAAAAAAAATGCCTCATACAATTTGGGTGTCTGAAGTGCGTGACACATAGTTTTAGGCAATTTACATTAATTATCTCAATTTCTGGTTCTTGGATATGGAAGACCCTGCAGGTCCAGTTTTTGCCCTCTATAATGCCAGTTACCATAAAAGGAAGTTTAGTTTATATATTCACAGATAAAGACCCCTGGAAAAATAAGATGAAGGAGACCACATGGAAAAGAACTATATCCACAGACATGATTGAGCCTATTTGGCAACCCAAAAAGAGAGAAGTCAAGCCCCTTTTGGGTTATCCTAGATGAGGCACCAGAGGTGTGAGTGAGACTATCTTGGATGCTCTGGTTTCCAATGAAGCCATTCCAGGTGACACCATGTGGAGCAAAAACGAGCAATTCCTATTAAGTACCACCCAAAATACCTGATCTTTAGAATCACAGGAATAGAGTAATGGTTTTAGGACACTGTATTTTGGGATTCTTTTCTTTCTTTCAGGACCCACTCAAACCTAATTTCCTTGATGTCTTGCCCAAATACTCTAACCTGTTTTGAACTTCTGTTGGTTTTCACTGGTTACATAAACCCCTTATTTTATATGATTTAATGTTTATGTGCATGTACCAACAGTCTCTGACATCCAGTGATATGACGTGAATTTTTTGCAGCTTTATGATGGTGCAAATGATATATGAGACCACAGGTTTTCAAACAGTAAGCATCAGTGATTCTTGTCCAGAGATTTTCTGGGCTGCATTTTTTACGTCTGATATTTTCAACTTATGATCGATTTGTTGGGACACAACTGCATCATAAGTTGAGAAACATCTCAAAAATATGTATATACATATCAAACTAGTTGAGATGCCTATATTGATAGAATTTAATATAACAATCACTGGCAAGTAACAGAATAAATACTTAAAATGGACTAAACATGTAGAAATTGACCTCATCAGAATCTAGAGAATTCCTGGTATTTGTTTGGCTTGTCAAGGCCATTTTTTTGGTTGTTGTTGTTCTCTTAGACTTTTTCTCATGCTTACAAGGTGGCTACTATGGATCCAGCCACCACTTTATTCAATAAAGGAGGGTGGACAGTATCAACTGTATCTGTCCATTTTAAAAATTATAATATCAAAACCTTTCCCTCGTCCCACTTAATTTTTTTGTATTAGAATGTTCAGCCTACCCAAAACTATTCTTTGAAGAGACTGTCTTTTTCCAATTTTGTGGTCTTGGCATCTTTGTCAAAGACCATTTGACAATATATATGAGACAAAAAATGTGTCAATGCATTATTTCCCCAGCCTGTATAGTAGAGGCACAAAGAACAAGGAGGCTGGAAATATAATGGATATCATATAAAACATTCTAGCGAGTCTACCATGATCTCTGCCACAATACTGACTACAGTACGGAACACATAAAAACCAACTGCATACATGCCTTTTTGGATCAATGAAAAAATAGCAAACTACTACTTTATCTCCAGAGTAATACTATAAAGTTTCTGAGTAAAGTCAATGACATGTATAGTTACAGAATATTTTCTACTTAACAAAAAATTAAAGACTAGTGAAGATCAAATTTATCATATATATCTCCCCAGTAAGCTCATATTGGAGTAGGAAAATGGAGACAATGTTTCATTAAACCATAAAATCTAAACAAAAAAAGGCATATGGACATAAAGGAGGGAATATTTGAGGCCAGGGTCTGTTTGAGGGTGGAGGATAAGGATCAAACAACTACCTATCAAGTACTATGTTTATTACTTGGGTAACAAAATAATCTGTACAACAAATCCCTATGACATGCAACTTACCTATATGTCACACCTGCACATGTACCCCTGAATTTAAAATAAAGGTTAAAAAAAAACAAATAATAGTGATTAAGATAGAATATTGTTACATGGGTATTGATAGGCTATTGGAAGCCAGAAAAAAATAAATTACCAGAAATAAATTTAATGTCTCAAAAACTCTAGAATAAAAAGATACATCAGAGACAGGTGTTGAAAAGAAGAAAAACAACTAAAGGTCACAGCCAAAACAATGAAATAAAGATCCCAGAACATTCTACAAGAGCATATAACATACAATGAATATGCCTGTCAGCTGTTGCCTAAATTAAACACACAGTCATGTAGACTATTCTTGATAAGGGATGTATTTAATTTAGGAATGCATTTAATTTAGCACCATATTCCTCTAAAATCAGTAAAAAGTCAATGAATTTTACTCTCACAACTTATATAAACACAGTACCAGTGGTTCTTGCCACAGTAATTGGTCAAGAAAAATAAATAGAAGGTACTCAAATTGTAAAAGAAGAAATAAAGTTATCCCTGCTTGTGGATGACATGAACTTACACTTAGAATTTTCTAACACTAAAGAGTCCACAGACAATTGTTAGGATAAAAAAACTCAGCAAATTTGCAGGATAAAAAATTATCACACACAAAATAGTTGTGCTTCTATACATGCTAACAATAAATGACCCTAAAAGGAAATTAAGAAAACAATTTCATTTATATCATCATCAAAAAACTAAAATTCTTAAGTACAAACTTGACCAAAGAGAAAAAGATTTGTACAGTGAAAACTACAGAATAGTTTGAAAAGTGTCTGTTCATATCCTCTACCCACTTTTTGATGGTTTTTTCAATTGTAAATTTGTTTAAGTTCTTTGTAGATTTATGTAGCCAACAAACATGAAAAAAAGCTCATCATCACTGGTCTTTAGAGAAATGCAAATTAAAACCACATTGAGACACCATTTCATGCCAGTTAGAATGGTGATCGTGAAAAAATCAGGAGACAACAGTTGCTGGAGAGGATATGGAGAAATAGGACTGCTTTTACATTATTGGTGGGGGTGTAAATCAGTTCAACCATTGTGAAAGACAGTGTAGCAATTTCTTAAGTATTTGGAAGTAGAAATACCAACTGACCCAGCAATCCCATTACTGGGTATATACTCAAAGGATTATAAATCATTCTATTATAAAGACACATGCACACATATGTTTATTGCAGCACTGTTCTCAATAGCAAAGACTTGGAAACAACCCACATGCCCATCAGTGGTAGGCTCTATAAAGAAAATGTGGCAAATATATACCATGGAATACTATGCAATCATAAAAAAGGATGAGTTCATGTCCTTTGCAGGGACATGGATAAAGCTGGAAACCACCATTCTCAGCAAACTGACACAAGAACAGAAAACCAACCACACATGTTCTCACTCGTAAGTGTGTGTTGAACAATGAGAACACATGGACACAGGGAGGGGAACATCAAACACCAGGGACTGTCAGGGGTGTGGAACTAGGGGATGAATAGCAAGGGGTAGGGGGATAGGGGAGGGATAGCATTAGGAGAAATAGCTAATGTAGACGACAGGGTGATATATGCAGCAAACCACCATGGCACATGTATACCAATGTAACAAACCTGCATGTTCTGCACATGTACCCCAGAACTTAAAATATAATAATTAAAAAAAAAAACCAAACTACAGAATATTGCTGAAAGGAATTAAAGAAATAAACAAATCCAAAGACACCTCATTTTCATGGACTGAAAGACTTATTATTAAATATACCCAAAGCAATCTACAGAGTCAATGTACTCTCTATCAAAATCTCAATGGCACTTTACATATAACAATACTACATAATCAAAACAGTGTGGTACTGGCATAAAGACAGACATATAGACCAACTGAACAGAAGAGAGAGCCTGGAAATAAACTTTCACATATATGGTAAAATAATCTTTAACAAGCATGATAACACCACACAACAGGGAATGCCTCTTCAAAAAATGGTATTGGGAAAACGAGATATTCATATGCAAAAGAATGAGGTTAGACCATTATTTTATAACATATGCAACAATTAATTCAAAATGAATTAAAGAAAAATGTAAATGTAAAATTTTAAACTATAAAAATCCAGAAATGGGATTTGACAATAACTTACTATATAACACCAAAAGCACAGGCATCAAAAGCGAGGTTAGAAAAGTGGAACTACATAAAACTTAAAATCTTCTGTATATCGATGGAAACAATAAACAGTGAGATGCAACCCATAGAATTAGAGAAAATATTTGAAATCAGACAGGTGATAAGGGGTGTATTAGTCCATTTTCACACTGCGGATAAAAACATACCCAACACTTGGTGACTTATTTATTTATTTATTTATTGCATTTTAGGTTTTTGGGTACATGTGAAGAACATGCAAGACTGTTGCATAGGTACACACGTGGCAGTGTGATGTGCTGCCTTCCTCTCCATCACCTATATCTGGCATTTCTCCCCCATGCTATCTCTCCCCAACTCCCCACTCCCTACTGTCCCTCCCCTATTTCCCCCGACAGACCCCAGTGTGTGATGCTCCCCTCCCTGTGTCCATGTGTTCCCATTGTTCAACACCCACCTATGAGTGGGAACATGTGGTGTTTGATTTTCTGTTCTTGTGTCAGTTTGCTGAGAATGATGGTTTCCAGGTTCATCCATGTCCCTACAAAGGACACGAACTCATCATTTTTTTATGGCTGCATAATATTCCATGGTGTATATGTGCCACATTTTCCCTGTCCAGTCTATCATCGATGGGCATTTGGGTTGGTTCCAGGTCTTTGCTATTGTAAACAGTGCTGCAATGAACATTCGTGTGCATATGTCCTTGTAACAGAACGACTTATAATCCTTTGGATATATACCCAGTAATGGGATTGCTGGGTCAAATGGAATTTCTATTTCTAGGTCCTTGAGGAAGCACCACACTGTCTTCCACAGTGGTTGAACTAGTTTGCACTCCCACTAACAGTGTAAAACTGTCCCTGTTTCTTCACATCCTCTCCAGCATCTGTTGTCTCCAGATTTTTTAATGATCGCCATTCTAACTGGTCTTATGTTTAAGTCTTTAATCCATCTGGAGTTAATTTTAGTGTAAGGTGTCAGGAAGGGGTCCAGTTTCTGTTTTCTGCACACTGCTAGACAGTTTTCCCAACACCATTTATTAAATAGGGAATCCTTTCCCCATTGCTTGTTTTTGTCAGGTTTGTCAAAGATAAGATGGTTGTAGATGTGTGGTGTTGCCT
>CAUYQU010053331.1:0-18836 GCA_963574635.1 Cheracebus regulus
CCAGAAATAAAGCCAGAAGCAGCAGAAGAGGCCCCAGAAGAAAAAGAAGAGGAAGGAGGAGAAGAAGAAGAAGAAAAGGAAGAAGAAGAGGAAGAAGAGGAGGATGAATCAGATTCCTAAGATTAGAAATAGGAAGATTAAGCCAAGTATATCAAACTCCTCAAGTATTGAGTGGGAATGAGAGGTTCCATGAAGCAAAGGTGAAATGGAAATAGATGGCTTAGTGGCTCTGACTCAGATATACTAACGTGGAAGGAAGGATTCTTCCACTTTTATTATTCATTTTAGTAATTAAATTTACATTTAATATGATAAATATTTTAGTATCTTTTGCTTTTTCACATTTCACTCGAACCATTA
This sequence comes from Cheracebus regulus, assembly GCA_963574635.1. NCBI lineage: Eukaryota > Metazoa > Chordata > Mammalia > Primates > Pitheciidae > Cheracebus > Cheracebus regulus. Next base: position 361 of record CAUYQU010053331.1, read on the forward strand.
ACATGCATCTTTGGACATCAATGTCCTTGTATTTTTGGGCCAATTGTTTTAGTCATCAGAAACTTTTTCAGGACACACTATCTTCTATTTAAGTTGTTTGACATACAGAATCATATGTACCTGAATTTATTACTACCTTGGGGATTTTCATTTTAAGTAACAACTACTTATTATGTGAAGACAGTTGTTTATATGATTGGTTGTTCTAACTTGCCCTGTAAATGTGCACTCATCAAAGAAGGAGTTTTTAAATCCAAAAATAGATAAAACCCTATTCATATTAGACATCTCTTCAGGTTCCACATGGTATAGTTATTGAGTCCACTTTATTCTGGGGCTCTGTGGGAGGGACTATATCAAAGTAGAAGACCCTCATTGCACGTAAGTTAAGAGGTCAGCATTGAGGTCACCTGCTTTCCAAATCTGGCAGATATTTAATATTATATATGTATATTTGATTTATTACTTCCCAATATTTCTAAATGCTTCTGACAGTCACCCTCCCTTTTTACCTAAAATATTTTTTTTCTTTGAGGCTAGCTTTTTATTTCTTATTTTTTGAGATGGAGTCTCACTCTGTTGCCCAGGCTGCAGTGCAGTGGTGCAATCTCAGTTCACTGCAACCTTTGCTTCCTGGGTTCAAGCGATTCTCCTGCCTCAGCCTCCCAAGTAGCTGGGATTACAGGTGCATGCCATCACACCTGGCTTATTTTTGAATTTTTATTAGGGATGGGGTTTCTCCATGTTGGCCAGGTTGGTCTCGAACTCCTGACCTCAGGTGATCTACCCACCTTGGCCTCCCAAAGTGAGGCCAGCTTTCATAGCTCTTCTGTTTTACTAATTTTCCTGGGATGAACTTCATACTCCTCAGATAACTCATGGCTGATAAACATCACCTGGAGTTAGGAAACTGTGTTTACATTAATTCTATAATAGTATACAGGCATCTACCACAGTGCTGAGTATATGTATAAAATTAAAATATTTTTGGTCAGGTGCGGTGGCTCACACCTGTAATCCTAGCACTTTGGGAAGCCAATGCAGGCAGATCACTTGAGGTCAGGAGTTTGAGACCAGTCTAGACAACATAGTGAAATCCCATCTCTACTAAAAATATAAAAATTACCCAGGTGTAGTAGCAGGCACCTGTAGTCCTAGCTAATTGAGAGGCTTAAGCAGGTAAACTGCTTGAACCCAGGAGGTAGAGGCTACAGTGAGCCAAGATCAGACCACTGTACTCCAGCCTGGGTGACAAAGTGAGACTCTGTCTCAAAAAAAGACTAAAAATAAAGTATTTTTCCTTTAGTTTTCATTTTTAAAAGATTTATTTACATTAATAACTTGTTGACTGAATATCAGAAGGAACTTCTCTAGTACAGGTAATAGAGTTCTGGAGGTGGTAATTACTTCCCTGGGAAGAGAGCACAAAGCAAATATAATATTAACATTGGGCCAGCCTTGGTGGCTCACACCTGTAATCCCTGTAGTTTGGGAGGCCAGGTCAAAAGGATAACTTGTGGCCAGGAATTCAAGACTAGCCTGAGCAACATAGTAAGACCCTGCCTCTTAAAAAATAAAAAAAAAATTAGCTAGACATAGTGGTGTGCACCTATAGTCCCAGCTACTCGGGAGGGTAAGGCAGGAGGATTGCTGAGCCCGGGAGTCCGAGGTTGCAGTGAGGTATGATACCACCACTGTACTCCAGCCAGGGCGATAGAGCAACACCCTGTCTCAAATAAATAAAAACCATTCATTCTGTTCCAGGCCACTGTGTTAAAGCAACATTTTACATTCATTGTCTTAATTTAATCCTCCCAACTTCACCTCCATTTTGTACATGAGGAAACAGAGACTAAAGAGTTTGCTCTAGAGCTAGCCAGTAAGTGGTGGGACCTGCATCCCTTCCCAGGAATGAGTGAATCTACTGCCTCGTGAGCCTTTTCCTTCAGTTAAAAAAAAAAAGTGAAGGGAAAGACATGTCCTTACTTGCCCAGAACAAAATTGTTTCTTCAGTGGCTCTAATAAAACCAAAGCCTTACAAATGGATGCTTATCTCTATCATGAATCTACCGCATTGTGTAGTCATTATGGACTAAATTGTCTTCTCCCACTACATCCTGACAGCATGGAGTGGCAAGTTGGCATCATTATTCAGTTTTGTAGGCCCAGCTCACTGTAGATGCTCAATAAATGTTGACCAAGTAAATGATTTAATCAAATCCAACCATCACAACTGTGGCAATATTTGTGACTTGGACAGGATTTTTCTTTTTTTTTGAGATGGAGTCCCGCTCTGTTGCCCAGGCTGGAGTACAGTGGCACAATCTCGACTCACTGCAACCTCCGCCTCCTGGGTTCTTGCAATTCTCCTGCCTCAGCCTCCTGAGTAGCTGAGACTACAGGTGCACACTGCCATGCTCAGCTAATTTTTTGTATTTTAGTAGAGACAGGGTTTCACCATGTTGCCCAGGCTGGTCTTGAACTCCTGAACTCAGAGAATTCACCCGCCTCAGCCTCCCAAAGTGCTGGGATTACAGGCGTGAGCCACTGCACCCAGCCTGGGCAGGATGTTTTTTTTTTTTATTTTTTAAAAAAAGATGGGGTCTAGGCAGGGTGGACGGTGGAATAGAAGGCTCCACCAATCATCTTCCTCGAAGCAAGGACACCAACTTGACAACTATCTATACACAAAAAAGCACATTCTTAAGAACTAAAATTCAGAAAGGATAACTGGACCAAACACAGCTGACACCTGCCAACAGAGGGAGCATTTAAACCAGTCCTAGCCAGAGGGAAATGATAGATCCTAGCACTGGAACCTGAGTTCCTGCAAGCCTCACTACCATGAGCTAAAGTGCTCTGGGGCCCCACAGAAACTTGAAAGGCAGTCTAGGACACAAAGACTGCAAAATCTAGGTGAGTCCTAGTGCTGAACTGGCCCTGAGACAGTGGATTTGGTCGGGGTGGGAGGCATGGGGACATAACCTATTTTGAAACCAGCTGGATCGGCTAAGGGAATCACCCCTAACTTCACTCCAGGCTGCACAGCTCACAGTTGTGAGAGACTCCTTCCTTCCACTTGAGGAGAGGAGAGGGAACAGTGGGAAGATCTCTGTCTTATAACATAGATACCAGCTCAGCCACAGCAAGATAGAGCACTGGTCAGAGTTCTGGGGCCCACTTTCCAGGCCCTAACTTCTGGATGATAATACTAGACACGCCCTGGGCCAGAAGGGAGCCTGCTGCCTTGAAAGGAAAGACCCAGTCCTGGCAGCTTTCATCACCTGCTAAATAAAGAGCCCTTGGGCCCCGAATAACCAGCAACAATACCCAGGCACTATACTGAGGGCTTTGGGTGAAAGTCTGAGATTTGCTGGCTTCAGGTGAGACTAAGCACACTCCCAGCTGTGGTGGTTATGGGGCAAGACTCCTTCTACTTGAGAAAAGCAGAGGGAATAGTAAATGGGACTTTCTCTTACACCACAGGTACAAACTTGGCCACAGGTGAGTAGAGTACCAAGTGGGCTGGGGTCCCCGATTCCAGGACTTGGCTCTTGGACAGCATTTCTGGACCTGTCCTGGGCGAGAGGGGAACCCAGTTCCCTGAAGGGTGAGTCCTGGGCCAGACAGCATTTACCACAAGCTAACTGAAGAGCCCTTGGGCCTTAAGGGAACTTCCGCAGTAATCTGGCAGTACTCCCCATGGGCCCATGGAGGCAATGACCACAGGGTAAGTCTCCTCTGCCTTTGGAAAGGGGAAGAGTGAGAAGGTCTGCCTAGTGGTTTGAGTGCCAGCTCAGCCACAGTACAATAGAACATCAGGTAGACGTCTAAGATTTTTAAATCTAGTCCCTGGCTCATCTGGACCTACCCAGGGCCCAGGGAAACTCGCTGCCCTGAAGGGAAGGACACAAGCCTGGCTGGCCTTGCCACCTGCTGACTGTAGAGCCCCAAGGCCTTGAGAAAATATAGGTGGTAGCCAGGGAGTGGTTACAGCAGGCCTTGGGCAAGACCCAGTGCTGTGCTGGCTTCAGGTCTGACCCAGTACAGTCACAGTGGTGGTGGCTACATGGGTGTTTGTGTCACTGCACCCCCAGCTTCAGGTGGCTCAGAATGGAGATAGAGACTCTGTATGTCTGAGAGAAATTAAGGGAAGAGAACAAAAGCAGGCATCTGGCTGGCAATCCAGATTATCCTGGATCTTATCTAAGACCATCAAGGCAGTATCTCTATGAATCTGCAAGAAACACAGCATTACTGGGCTTGGGGTGCTCCCTAACACAGATACAGCTTAGATTACAACACCTAAGTCCTTACAAATATCTGGAAAGCCTTCCCAAGAAGGATAGGTACAAACAAGCACAGACTGCGAAGACTTCAATAAATACCTAATTCTTCAATGCCCAGACACAGACAAACATCTACAAGTATCAAGACAATCCAAGAAAATATGACCTCATCAAATGAACTAAAGTACCAGGGACCAATTCTGGAGAAACAAATATCTGACCTTTCAGATAGATAATTCAAAATAACTGTCTTGGAGGAAACTCAAAGAAACTCAAGATGACACAGAGAAGAAGTTCAGAATTCTATTAGATAAATTTAACAAAGAGATTGAAATAATTTAAAAGAATCAAGCAGAAATTCTGGAGCTGAAAATGCAATAGGCATTTTGAAGAATGCATCAGTCTTTCAATAACAGAACTGTTTAATCAGAGGAAAGAATTAGTGAACCTGAAGACAGGCTATTTGAAAATAAACAGCCAAAGGAGCAAAAAGAAAAAGAAAAAAGGAAGCATGCCTACAGGATCTAGAAAATAGTCTCAAAAGGGCCAATCTGAGTTTTTGGCCTTAAAGAGGAGGTAGAGGAAGAGATAGGGGTAAATTTTATTCAAAGGGATAACAACAGACAACTTCTCAAACCTAGAGAAAGTATCAATATCCAACTACAAGAATATTGTAGAACACCAAGCAGATTTAACCCAAAGAACACTACCTCAAAGCATTTAATACTCAAACTCCCCAAAATCAAGGATAAAGGATCCTACAAACAGAAAGAGAAAACAAACAAATCAGGGCAGTCTTCCTAAGCCTCATGGACTGCTGGGGCTGGGGCTGGGAAAATCAAATATTTTTAATAAAAGAAAGAAAGCAAACAAACAAATAATATACAATGGAGCTCCAATATTTCTGGTCACAGACTTCTCAGTGGAAACCTTAGAGGCCAGAAGAGAGTGGCATGACATATTTAAAGTTCTGAAGGAAAAAACTTTTACCCTAGAATAGTATATCTAGTGAAAACATCCTTCAAATATGAAGGAGAACTACTTTCCCAAATAAAAGTTGAGGGATTTCATCAATACCAGACCTGTCCTACAAGAAATGGTTTAAACGGAGTACTTCAATCAGAAAGAAAAGGATATTAATGAGCAATAAGTAGTCACCCTGAAGGTATAAAACTTATCGGTAATAGTAAATACACCAAAAACCACAGAATATTATAACACTGTAACAGTGGCGTATAAACTACCCTTATCTTAAGTAGAAAGAATAAATAATATACCATCAAAAATAATAACAACAACAACTTTTCAAGACATAGTACAGTAACATAAAACTGGAACAAAAAGTTAAAAAGCAGGGGTATGAAGTTAAGGTGTAGAGTTCTTATTAGTTTTCTTTTTGCTTGTTTGTTTATACAAACAGTGTTAAATTGTTATCAGTTTAAAATAATGGGTTATAAGAGTGTAGGGTTTCTCCATGTTGACCAGGCTGGTCTTGAACTCCTGACCTTAGGTGATCTGCCTGCTTCGGCCTCCCCAAACGCTGGAATTACAGGTGTGAGCCACTGTGGCTGGCCACAAGAAACTAAATTATATTATCAGAGAAAAGCACCTTTGCCAATAAAAGGAGACAGGAAAGAAGGAAAAGAAGACCACAAAACCACCAGAAAACAAATAACAAAATGGAAGGAGTAAGTCTTTACTTATCAATGATAACACTGAATGTAAATGGACTAAACTCTCTAATGAAAAGACATGGAATGGCTGAATGGGTAAAAAAAACAAGATACACTGATTTTTTTTGCCTACAAGAAACATACTTCACCTATAAAGACACTAACAAACTGAAAGTAAAGAGATGAAAAAAGATATTCCATGCCAATGGAAACTAAAAAAGGACATGAGTAGCTATACTTGTATCAGACAAAACAAATTTTAAGACAAAAAAATTAAAAGAGACAAAGAAGGACACTATATAATGATAAAGGGGTCAATTCAGCAAGAGGATATAACAGTTTTAAGTGCATATGCAGCCAACACTGGAACACCCAGATATATAAAGCAGATATTATTACAGCTAAAGAGAGAGATAGACTCCAATACAATAATAGCTGGAGACTCTGACACCCTACTTTCAGCATTGGACAGATTTTCCAGATAGAAAGTCAACAAAGAAACATCAGACTTAATTTCCACTATAGACCAAATGCATCTAATAGATATTTACAGAACATTTCATCTGATGGTTACAGAGTACATGTTCTTTTCCTCAGCACATGGATCATTCTAAAGGGTGATCATATGTTAGGTCACAAAACAAGTCTTAAGACATTCAAAAAATTGAAACAATATTAAGCATCTTCTCTTGCCACAATGGAATAAAACTAGAAATTAATAACAAGAGGAATTCTGGAAACTACACAAATACATGGAAATGTTCCTGAATGACTAGTAGGTCAATGAGGAAATTAAGAAGGAAACTGAAAAACTTCTTGAAGTAAATGATAATGGAAACACAGCATACCAAAACCTATGGGATATAGCAAAAGCAATACTAAGAGGGAAGTTTATAGCCATACAAGTGTTTGCATCATAAAAGAAGAAAAACTTCAAATAAAAAAAACTAATGATGCATCTTAAAGAGCTAGAAAAGCAAGGGCAAACCAAAGCCAAAATTAGTAGAAGAAAAAAAATAATAGGCCTGGCATGGTGGCTTATGCCTGTAATCCCAGCACTTTGGGAGGCTGAGGAGGGTGGATCACTTGAGCCCAGTACCCAACCTGGGTAACATAGTGAAATCTTGTCTCTACTAAAAGTACAAAAATTAGCCAGATGTGGTGGCACCTGCCTGTAATCCCAGGTACTCGGGAGGCTGAGACATGAGAATCGCTTGAATCTGGGAAGCAGAGGTTGCAGTGAGCCAAGATCATGCCACTGCACTCTAGCCTGGGTGACAGAGTGAGACTCTGTCTTTAAAAAAAAAAAAAAAGAAGAAATAATAAAGATCAGAGAAGAAATAAATAAAATTAAAATGAAGAAAATAATATAAAAGATCAATGAAACAAAAAGTTGGTTTTTGAAAAGTTAAAAAAAAATTGACAAACTTTTGATGGGACTAAGAAAAAAAGAGAGAAGTCCCAAATAAATAAAATCAGCGATGTAAAAGGAAACTTTGCAACTGACACTATAGAAATTCAAAGGATTATTAGTGTCTACTATGAGCAACTACAGTACAAAAAACTGAAAAATTTAGAGTAAATGGACAAATTCCTTACCAAGATTGAGCCATGAAGAAATCCAAAACCTGAGCATGCCAATAACAAGTAACAAGATTGGAGCCATAATAAAAAGTCTCCCTGTAAGGAAAAACCTGGGACTGGGTATGGTAGCTCTTGCCTCTAATCCTAGCACTTTGGGAGGCCAAGACAGGTGGATCACCCGAGGTTAGGAGTTCAAGACCAGCCTGACCAACATGGTGAAACCTTTTCTCTACTAAAACTACAAAAAATTAGCTGGGCATGGTGGTGTGCACCTGTAATCCCAGCTACTCAGGAGGCTGAGGCAGGAGAATTGCTTGAACCCGGGAGGTGGAGGTTGCAGTTAGCCAAGATCGTGCCACTGCACTCCAGCCTGGGCAAGAAGAGTGAATCTCCATCTCAAAAAATAAAAAGAAAAAGAAAAGCCTGGGACCCGATGGCGTCACTGCTAAATTCTACCAAACATTTAAAGAAGACCTAATACCAATCCTACTCAAACTATAGAGGAGGAAGGGATACTTTCAAACTCATTCTACAAGGCCAATATTATCCTGATGCCAAAAACCAGACAAAGACACATTAAGAAAAAGAAAGAAAAAAGAAAGGAAGAACAAGAGAGAGAGAGAAGGGGAAGGTAGGGAGAAAGGAAGACAGGAAGGGAAGGAAAGTAGGAAGGAAGGAAACTACAGGCATTGGTCGCTAAAGAATATCAGATATCAGATATCTCTGATGAGTATGTCTGATAAAAATCCTCAACAAATTACTAGCAAATTTAATTCAACAATACATTAAAAAGATTATTTATTGTGAACAAGTAGGATTTATCTCTGGGATGCAAGGATGGTTCAACACATGTAAATCAATCAATGTGACACATCATATCAACAGGATGAAGGACAAAATCCATATAGTCATTTCAATAGATGCTGAAAAAGCATTTGACAAAGTTCAGCATACCTTCATGATAAGAACTCTTGTCAAAAAACTAGGTATAAATGGAACATACCTCAACATAATAAAAACCATATACCACAGACCTACGGCTAGTATACTGAATAAGGAAAAACTGAAAGCCATTCATCTAAGATCTGGAACATGACAAGAATGCCCTCTTTCATCAATGTTATTCAATATAGTGGTGGAAGCCCTAACTAGAGCAATCAGACAAGAGAAAGAAATAAAGGGCATTCAAAATGGAAAGGAAAAAGAAATTATCCTTGTTTGCAGATGATATTATCTTGTATCTGGAAAAACCTCAAGGCTCCACAAAAAACTATTAAAACTGATAAATTCAGTAAAGTTGTAGGATACAAAATCAACCTAAAAAATCAGAAGCATTTCTATATGCAATAGTGAACAATCTGAAAAAGAAATAAAAAAGTAATCCCATTTTTAATAGCTGCAAATAAAATTACATACCCAGGAAATAACATAACTAAAGAAGTGAAAGATCTCTTTAATAAAAACTATAAAACACTGATGAAAGAAATTGAAGAGGAAACCAAAAAATGGAAAGATATTCTGTGTTCATGGATTGGAAGAATCAATATTGTTAAAATGTCCATACTACCCAAAGCAATCTACAGATTCCATGCAATCCCTATCAAAATACCAATGACATTCTTCACAGAAATAGAAAAACAAATACTAAAATTTATATGGAACCATAAAAGACCCAGAATAGCCAAAGCTATCCTAAGCAAAGAGAATATCTGAAAGAATCACATTATCTGACTTCAAATTATATTATAGAGCTACAGCAACCAAACCAGCATGATACTGGGATAAAAACAGATACACTGACCAATGGAACAGAATAGAGAACCAGAAACAAATCCACACACCTAGTGAACTAATTTTTGACACAGGTGCCAAGAACAGGGAAAGACAGTCTCTTCAATAGACAGTGTTGAGAAAACTGGATATCCATATGCAGAAGACTGAAAGTAGACCCCTATGTCTTGCTATATACAAAAATCAAATCAAAATGGATTAAACACTTAAATCTAAGACAATAAACTATGAAACAACTACAAGAAAACATGGGGGAAAATATCCAGGACACTGTTCTGGGCAAAAACTTCTTAAGTAATACCCTACAAACACAGGCAACCAAAGTGAAAATGGACAAATGGGATCACATCAAGTGAAGAAGCTTCTGCCCACCAAAGGAAACAATCAACAAAGTGAAGAGACAACCTGTAGAATAGGAGAAAACATTTGCAAACTATCCACCTGACAAAGGTTAATAACCAGGGTATATAAGAAACTCAAACAACTCCATAGGAAAAAATCTAATAATCTGATCAAATAGGCAAGATATTTGAATAGACATTTCTCAAAAAAAGACACATAGATGGCAAACATGCATATGAAAAGGTGACTGTTCATTAATCCTCAGAGAAATGCAAATCAAAACTACAATGAGATATCATCTCATCCCAGTTAAAATGGTTTATATCCAAAAGACAGGTAATAACAAATACTGGCAAGGATGTGGAGAAAAGGGAGCCCTTCTACACTGTTGGTGGAAATGTAAATTAGTACAACCACTATGGAGAACAGTTTGGAGGTTCCTCAAAGAACTAAAACTAGAGCTACCATATGACTCAGGAATCTCACTGCTGAAGTATATACAGGAAAGTAAGGAAATCAGTATATTGAAGACATAACTGCTGCAGTCCTATGTTTGTTGCATCACTGTTCACAATAGTCAAGATTTGGATGCAACCTAAGTGTCCATCAACAGATGAATAGATAAAGAAAATGTGGGTTGGGTGCAGTGGCTCATGCCTGTAATCCCAGCACTTTGGGAGACTGAGATGGGTTAATTGCTTGAGTGCAGGGGTTTGAGACAAGCCTGGGAAACATGGCAAAAACCTGTCTCTACCAAAAATACAAAAAATTAGCCAGGATTGGTGGCATGTGCCTACAGTCCTAACTACTTGGGAGGCTGAGGTGGGAGAATCAACTGAGCCCCAGAAGTTGAGACTGCAGTACATGTACACAACAGGGTATTATTTGGCCATAAAAAGGATTGAGATCATTTGCAACATGGATGGAACTGGAGATCATTATATTAAATAAAATAAGCTAGGTAGAGAAAGACACACACACCATACATTCTCACTTATTTGTGGGATCTAAAAGTTAAAACAATTGAACTCTTGGAGATAGAAAGTAGGATAGCTACCAGAGGCTGGGAAGGGTAGCTGGAGGTGGGGGGAAGTGAGGATGGTTAATGGCTACAAAAAATATACAAAGAATGAATAAGGCCTACTATTTGATAGCACAACAGGGTGACTATAGTCAGTAATAATTTAATTGTACATTTTAAAGTAACTAAAAGAGTACAACTGGATTGTTTATAACACAAAGGATAAATGCTTGAGGGGACAGATACCCCATTCTGCATAATGCGATAATTATACATTGCATGCCTGTATCAAACCATCTTATGTACCCCATCAATATGTACATATACTATGTACCCACAAAAATTAGAATTAAAAAAATTAATAAGCTGCTTTGGAGAAATTTTTTTTTAAAAAAAAGAGAGATGAGGTCTCATTCTACTGTGCAGGGTGGAGTGCAGTGGCACAATCATAGCCCTCAAAATCCTGGGCTTAAGCAACCCTCCCACTTCAGCCTCCCAAGTAGTTGGGACTATAGGCATCTGCTATCACACTGTGCTGAGTATTTTTATTTTTAGAGATGGAGGTCTATGTTACCCAGACTAGTCCTGAACTCCTGGCCTCAAGTGATTCTGCCACCTTGGCCTCTCAAAGTACTGGGAATACAGGCATTAGCCACTGTTTCCAGCCAGGCAGGATGCTTTTTGCCAGTCCATAGCCATTGCACAATCCAAAATCTTGTTCAGACACAATATTGTTAATTTTATAAAGCTCATGAATTTTGAATGTTTGTAAACCCCAAATTCCAGCCAAAAAAGGCTGAAGCCCTTTAGGGTAGACTGTGGCCGGGAAGGATGAGTTTTAATGGGAGTAGGAATAAGCAGGTACATGGAACCTGGGATCTTAAATGTCCAGGTTCAAGAGTCAGAGTTCCCTTAAGCATTAGCAACAAGAGTCTGTTCTGCTTGGTATGTGGCTGCTTCTAGGAAGTATAGCCTTTCTCCTGGTTCCTCTTCCCAGTGTGTTGGGGAATTATGAGGAAGTTTACGTGTTGCCATTCGTAGTCACTTGTGACCCAGCCAGGTGCTGCCCCAGGAGACTCTGGTATTGAACTGGTGACTTCTTGCCATCCTTTACCTGCCTTCTCTGGATCGCTTTTGTCTTCTCTGTGCTGCTCAGGCCAGGAGAACCAGGTCCTTCTTTTACTTACCCAAAGCACAGCCAAGTTCAGGCTCTAGATTTTTATCTAGACTTGAGGGAAACAAAGGGAATGATGATGTGGGAAAGAAAACACATTTGGATGTTACAGATATTAATTAGTGTTCTTGGAGCCCAGGGCCAAGCCCCTTCCTGGAGGACTTGGATTGGCTATCTTTCTCCTTGGCCCCAACCTGACATCTTTTCTTGTCCCTTTAGGAATGTCTGATGGAAGCTCCTCCTAACCTAGGGTCATACTCCATTTCATTCTCTGGGCTCAGTGATAGGGAAAAAAATTTTTTTTAAATAATTTACTGAAAACCCAGATCACATCATCATAAATTCAGATGGGTACAATTCTGCCCACAATTAAGGCAAAGTGTTACACTAATTTCAAAAAAAATTTGCCTCTTGTTCCCCAAACTTCATTCTTGAATTTTGTCATTTTCTGTGGGCAAGCTATTGCAGAGGGGCACAAAAGTCTGACTGAAATTTTCTGAAGAAAGAAAAACGGCAGTCTTCCTCCACTAATGAGAATGTAAACTGTTGAACAACTGTGAAATGTTTTCACTCTGGTTTTAGACACAAAGCTTCCAAAAATTGTGAGGTCCTTTAGCACATCCCCACTGCATATGTAATATGGCTCTAGGTAATCACTCTGCCATGGGGAGAAAATCTTCCATAACTCTACCCCATATATATGTACACTCTACCACCTTGTCTAGTTATGGAAAATCTCTCTACTTCCAGAGGTTGCTGGGGAGGGAAGGAGATGAAATAGTTTGACCTTGACCCTAGTTATGAGATAGATCCTACGTCTTTGAAACCTGTGACATAATGAACTGTAATTATAGACATTTCAAAGCCTCAGCAGTTTTTGTTTAATAAGAGGTGGAGGCAAAATTTGCCACTTTTTTTGTGGGAGAACGTTTTTTTGAGATTTTATTTATGTAAAGGTAGACCTCAAGTCCTACTCTTTACTAGGGTGATTGAAATAGGATTTATACAGCTCAACCCAATTTGTGGCCAAATTGTTTTCAGTGTAGGCCAAGTGACATCCATGCAAATCTGCTGTGATGTTGATCACTGAAAAGGAAGGATTCTGGCCAAAAAAAAAAAAAAAAAAAGCTAAAAATTAGGGCCCTAGACTTTGTTAAAGGTGGTCCAGGTAAAGGACTGAGGTACAAGAATGCTGGAAGGTAACCCTCCCAGCAGACTATCACCTTGACATAGAGCATCCATTTTCCATTTTCTGAATTGTAATCCCTGTTATTTTCAGAAAGTCAGACACAAATACTTTTGCAAAATGGGATCCTGTCCTACATACTCCTTTTGTTTTGGATGTTCCACCTTTAATAAAATGTGCCTTCATTTCTCTCACTAATCAGTCCCTCTTTCTACTCCCTTCACTGACAGCAGTTCTTCCTGCTTTTGTTGTTAGAAATCACTGTGAGGCTAGTGCACAGCTATGCATGTCATTTTCCATGCTCAGATAATTATATATAGGTGTTTGGGAGAAATCTCTTAAAATGAGCTCACATTATCTACATTCCTTTGAATCTTGATTTTCTTTGAATAGTGGCAAGCTCACCAGGTCATCCTGCATATTTCTTTTTTGTTTGTTTTATAGATGGATCTCCCTCTGTCACCAGGCTGGAGTGCGGTGGCACAATCTCAGCTCACTGCAACCTCTACCTCCTGGGTTCAGGCAATTCTCCTGCCTCAGCCTCCTGAGTAGCTGGGACTACAGGCATGTGCCACCACGCCTAACCAATTTTTTTGTATTTTTAGTACAGACTTTAAAAAAATTTTTTTGTAGACTTTTATTCTTAGTAGAGACTTTTTTGTTTTTTTTTTAGACATTAAAAATAAGCCATTTTTATTTTTTAGTAGACTTTTATTTTTGGTAGAGACTTTTTTGTTTTATTTTTAGCCATTAAAAATTAGCCATTTTTAATTTTAATTATTTTGTAGACTTTTATTTTTAGTAGAGACTTTTTTGTTTGTTTTGTTTTTAGCCATTAAAAATTAACCAGGCATGGTGGCCTGTGCCTGTAGTCCCAGCTATTTGGGAAGCTGAGATGGGAGAATCAGGTGAGCCCAGGTCAAGTTAAGTCTATAGTGAACCATGATGGTGCCACTGCACTCTAGCCTGTGTTACAAAGTGAGCCCCTGTCTCAAAACAAAAACAAAGACAACCAAAAAAATTAATGTGACCTCAGTTCATTTATTTTCTCATTGACTTCATGCTTTAAATGTAAACATTTACTTCTAAGAAATACTTATATGCTAGGGACTAAATGGCTAAAGATAAAAAACACAGATTCTGGATGTAGAGAAATTAGAACCCACATGCACTGCTGGTGTGAATGTAAAATGGTGCAGCCACTCTGAATCAAAGGTTGGTAGTTTCTTAAAATGCCAAATAAATACAGAGTTATCCTACAACCTAGCACTTCCAGTCATATATGCATAATATACCCAAGAAATATAAAAACATATCCATACAAAAACTTGTACATGAGTATTTATAGAGCATTATTTATACATTAAATGAAAACAATCCAAATGTCTATCATCAAGTGAAATGTACTCTATCCATACAATGGACCACTATTCAGCAATAAAAAGGAATGAGCTGAGCTGGGCACAATGGCTCATGCCTGTAATCCCAGCACTTTGAGAGATCAAGGCTGGAGGACTGCTTTAAGCCAGAAGTTCCAGACCAGCCTAGGCAACATAATGATATCCTGTCTCTAAAAAAGTTTTAAAATCTAACAGTTTGTTGTGGCATGCACCTATGGTCTCAGCTACTTAAGAGGCGGAGGTGGGAGAATATCTTTTTTTTTTTTTTGAGACGAAGTCTTGCTCTGCCACTCAGACTGGAGTACAGTGACAAGATCTCAGCTCACTGCAACCTCTGCCTCCCAGGTTCAAGTGATTCTCCTGCCTCAGCCTCCCAAGTAGCTGGGATTACAGATGTGCACCACCACACCCAGCTAATTTTTATATTTTTAGTGGAGACGGGGTTTCACCATGTTGGCCAGGCTGGTCTTCAACTCCTGAGCTCAAGTAATCTGCCCTCCTCAGCCTCCCAAAGTGCTGGGATTACAGGCGTGAGCCACTGCGCCTGGCTGGGAGAATCTCTTGAGCCCAGGAGTTTGAGGCTGCAGTGAGCCATGACTATACTACTGGACTCCAGTCTGGGTGACAGAGTGAAACCCCAACTCTTAAAAAAAAAATAAGGAATGAAATATTAACATATGCTACAATGTGGATGAACTTTAAAAATACCATGCTAAATTTAAAAAGCCAGTCACTGAAAGCCACATCTTGTATAATTTTATCTATACTAGACATCCAGAACTGGCAAATCTACACAAAAAGATTAGTGATTGCCTACAACTAGGTTGTGAGAAGCTGAGGGGAAGAATGAGAAGTGACTGCTTATCAGCACAGGTTTCTTTTTGGAGTGATAGAAATGCTGTAAAATTAGATTATGGTGATGGTTGCACAATCTGAAAATACTCTAAAAATCATCTTAAATGGGTGAATTCTGTAATATGTAAGTTACATATCATAAAGCTATTTTTAAAAGTAAAAAAACATGAATTAGGCTAAAGTCCACTTTTATAACTAATGCTAACCTCAAACTTTTCCCGGTCTCCTCAAAGGGACCCATTATTGTCGGTTTAGTGTATTTGTTTCCAGATTTTTTTTCTGGGTAGAAAATATACAGTACTGTTTTATATATGTAAGTGTCTGTATATTATAAGCAGTATTATGCTTTCTTAAAATTCATTATGTTCTGGAGATTGGTCTATATTATACATAAGCTCTTCAACGGAGGTGATTTAGTGAGATCTTAGGCATAATGCTTACTGTATTTGATGGAATCCAAATAAAGCATCATCAGGATATTTGAGGGAAGGCACTGTCATTTCTACAAAGGGACTTCATGCCAGACTACTACACTGGGTCTGTATGATGAGGTAAATATTTCTAACGATATAGTGGAAACTTTGCTATAATCTTCTTCAGTTAAAAAAATTTTTTGAATAAGACTATACATCACAGACCATGAAAAGAAAAGATCCAGCATAGGATGTAGTGTTCTGTTTTTTAATGGCTAGGAAACAGATCTAAATATAAAAAAGGAAAGAGGATGTGAAGGAAGGTGGTAGCAGTAGTATAGTTTCTTAATCTCCTCAAATCACCTCATAAAAACAGACAAAATATTGGGATGGTAAAAATCAAAACCTACAAACAACTTCTATAACAAAAAAGTGATAAGTACCCCACAAATCCTAAAATATGGGTAGATGAGCACAATCTACTGACAGTTTCAAGACTTGAATGGTGTTGTTATTAACTATAAGAGAGAAAGCTAAGTAACAGGGTGTCTATTGGACCTGAAAAAAAGACAACCCCTAAATATCCAACAGATATTTACTTTAAAGCACAGTGAGCCAATCAGAAAAAAAGTACCTGAACTTGGGAAGATTTTTTGACACTTCAATCCTGGGAAAATGCAAGGGGTCCACTGTAAGGTGTGAGGGAGCCAGAGAAGTCTGGGCCTATGAACTTTTGAAAGTAATCTTTCAGGACAACGTCATATACTAGAGAGAATCTGCTAGGAATGGAATTCAAATTAATGAGAACAAAGATGCAAGGAAAGGAATTTTATGTAGAAATATCTTCATTGTTTCACTAATTTATATGCTACTTGCCACTAGATTTCAAGAAATGGTCTTTACCATGTCTATGAAGTACCTTTGTATTTGCATTAAAACTTTTAATAGGAACAGCTAATGAATTTAAACATTCTTTTGGCAATTACAGATACATTTGTGTCGTTTTTCTTCTTTTGGTTTATGTGTAATGAATTAAGATGATATATTCATTAATGCTAACCTCATGCTTATGTTTTAGCCATAAATTCTTTTTGAGCATGGTGTTTTCCTTTAATATACTAAAAGATTCTATTTCTTGTTTTTTTTTTTTGTTTTTTTGAGACGAAATCTCACACTGTTGCCCAGGCTGGAGTGCAATGGCACGATCTAGGCTCACTGCAACCTCTGCCTCCCGGGTTCAAGTGATTCTCCTGCCTCAGCCTCCTGAGTAGCTGGGATTACAGGTGCCTGCAACCATGCCTGGCTAATTTTGTTGTATTTTTAGTAGAGATGGAGTTTTACCATGTTGGCCAGGCTGGTCTCAAACTCCTAACCTCAGGTGATCTGCCCACCTCGGCCTCCCAAAGTGCTGGGATTACAGGCGTAAGCCATTGTGCCCAGCTAAGAACTGATATCTTTATTACATTGTGTCTTCCAATTTATAAACATAGTATATCTCTATTTATTTACATCTTTGATTTCTTTCAACAGTGTCTTGTAGTTTTCATTTAATAGATCCTGTACATATTTTGATAAATTTACATTTAAATATTTCATTTTTTGAATGATTTTAAATTGTATTTTTATTTTGATTAAATTGTTTAATGCTAGCATACAGAAATATAATTGATTTTTATATGCTGCTACTGTATCCTGCAGGGCAAAGAGTCAGTCTTTTCCCATTAAGAAAACATTAACTGTAGGCTTTTTGTAGATATTCTTATTACGTTGATGTAATTTTCACTCTCTACCTAGTTTTCTGGGAGTTTTTACCATGAATGGGTGTAAAGCTTAGCCAAATGCTTTTTTTTCTGCATCAATTGATATGATCATGGGATTTTTCTTATTTAGTCTGTTAATATGGCGAATTCAATTGATTTTCAAATATAAACCAATCCCATACCCCCGGAAAAAACAAAACTTCGTCATGGTGTATAATTCTATTTTGACATTGCTGAATTTTATTTGCTAATATTTGGTGAAATATTTTTTGCATCTATATTCATGAGGGACACTGGTTTGCATTTTCTTTTTTTGTACTGTCTTTCTCTGGTTTTGGTATCAGGATGACACTGGCTTCATAAAGTGAATTGGATAAGGTTCCCTTCCCTTCTTTTTATTTTTCTAAAAGAGATTGTGTAGAATTAGTGTTAGTTTGTGGCTGGCCGTGGTGGCTCATGACTATAATCCTAGCACTTTGGGGAGGCCAAGGTGGGTGGATCACCTGAGGTCAGGAGTTCGAGACCAGCCTGACCAACATGGAGAAACCCCATCTCTATTAAAAATACAAAAAAATTAGCTGGGCGTGGTGTTGCATGCCTGTAATCCCAGGTACTCAGGAGACTGAGGCAGGAGAATTCCTTGAACCCAGGAGATGGAGGTTGCAGTGAGCCCAGATCATTCCATTGTACTCCAGCCTGGGCAACAAAAGCGAAACTCTGTCTCAAAAAAAAAAAAAAAAAAAAGAATTAGTGTTAATTCATTTTTTTTTTTTGAAAGAGAGAGAAAAGAAGAAAAAGAAAGAGCGAAAGAAAGAAATAAAAGAATGAGAGAGAGGGAGAGAGAACAGGATTCTTGTTCTATTGCCCAGGCTAGAATGCAGTCTAAAAATGGGCATTAAAAACCTCTTTTATGCCAATAATTGTGCTTAACAATGGAGACAGGAAGGAATAAGGGATGAAAATAACAAACAAGCAGCCAACCAATATT
>CAUYQU010053332.1:0-21710 GCA_963574635.1 Cheracebus regulus
CACCCTACGCCGCAGCCGTCCAGAGACAGGCAGGCCTCGGCCTAAAGGTCTGGAAGGTGAGCGACCTGCAAGACTCACAAGAGGGGAAGCTGACAGAGATACCTACAGACGGAGTGCTGTGCCACCTGGTGCCGACAAGAAAGCGGAGGCTGGGGCTGGGTCAGCAACCGAATTCCAGTTTAGAGGCGGATTTGGTTGTGGACGTGGTCAGCCACCTCAGTAAAATTGGAGAGGATTATTTTGCATTGAATAAACTTATAGCTAAAAAAACTTAAAAAAAAAAAAATCTATTCCTGGCTGGAGCCACCGTCTGTGTGGAGTGTGCACGTTCTCCCCATGTCTGCATGGGTTTTCTCTGGGTGCTCTGGTTTCCTTCCACATCTCAAAGCTATGCTGAAGTTGAATGAAGTGGTGTGTCTCAACTGTCGAACTATGAGTGAGTGCGGGTGTGTGGGAGACCCTTTGCAATGGATGGCATCCTATCCAGGGTGGTTCCTGCCTGGGACACTGCGCTGCTGGGATGGGCTCCGACCACCCTGCACTCTGAACTAGAATAAGCAGCTGGAAAATGAATGAATGAATATAAATTATCACAGAATGAATATTCCTCAAGTACAGGTAATCACCCAAATGCACGCCAATAAATGATGCTGTGCCGAAGCACTCAGCAAGTGGTCAGATTTGTGATTGTTTTTGAACTTCATGGTGGTCAGAAGTGTTGACAATGTTGCTTCGCACACATTTGTCCCTTGATTGAACACACTACCACCATAACCTCCATCATTCACTGATTCATCAAAAATTGGGCAGATAGTATCTTAGTTGGTTTTATCCATCTTTCTGAAATGTATATATAGCCACATTTACTTCAATGTTTAATACCAGAAATGTTTGGGGCTTCATATAGAAGTTTGGTGATGTGTTTGTGACCAGATATGAGCCATAGGACTATACATCTTGTTTCTGTCAATTAGCCTACAGTAAAATTGGTTTTAGTTATGCATTGTTTAGCTCAAAGTCACAGTATCCAAGAACCCATCCACAATGTTAAGTGAGAACTTACTGTATATGGCACTTTCTCCAACCCAGCTACCACCAGCATGCCCCCGCCCAACCCCACCTCCTTAGACACATGGCTGGCCCTTCTCCTTCAGGCCTCAGCTGAAATAGTGCCTTCTCAGAGAGCTTCCTGGATTCCTCCAGTGTAAGCTCCTTCCACTCACCCCTTTCTTTCTTCCTTTGCACCCGCAGTCCCTGATAGAGATCTGCTTCCTATTTGTCTTCTTCCTTTCTAATTGTAGGTTCTGGCTGCTCTCCCCACTATGAGGTCATTCCTTCAGAGTCAGGGACTCCATTTGTCTTGGTCACATTATAGTTCCAGAGCTTACAGATGGTCTGATACATACGAGTCTCCCCACTTCTTGACTTCCTCCAACATAGGGGCAGGCAGATTCAAAGCAGATCAAGACCCGTGCACCCGGGTTATTTTAGAAATAACGCCTGAGGGCAAGCTCTGTTGTAAGTGGTATGAAGGCCTACAGAATTATTCATTACTGCTGTTCTTGCCACTGGAGTAAAATGTCAGTTACTAAAATAAAAAGTGCGTAACTTGAAATCAGTTATGTTTCCAGATCTAACTGCCAGTTTACAGGCAATACAGGAGACCGAAGAACATGCTAATGGACACAATGGGATGCAATCAGCAAAATCCAGAATATAAAACACTTGAATGGAGAAATACCTAGTTTTTTAAATAAATAAATGTTAAAGGAAAAAAAAAAAAGCTGAGGGTTTGGGGAGGACCTGTAGATTTTAAAAGTCCTAAAAGAATGGCCAGGCACAGTGGCTCATGTCTGTAATCCCAGCATTTTGGGAGGCCAAAACGGGCAGATTATCTGTGGTCAGGAGTTCGAGACCAGCCTGACCAACATGGTGAAACCCTGTCTCTACTAAAAATCCAAAAATTTAGCTGGGCATGGTGGCAGGTGCCTGTAATCTTGGCTACTTGGGAGACTGAGGCAGAATTGCTTGAACCTGGGAGGAGGAGGTTGCAGTGAGCCGAGACCACGCCATTGCACTCCAGCTTGGACAACAAGAGAGAAACTCCAACTCAAAAAAAGTCCTGGCCAGGCACAGTGGCTCACCTCTGTAATCCCAGCACTTTGGGAGGCCAAGGCAGGCGGATTGCCTGTGCTCAGGTGATCACAACCAGTTTGGGCAACACGGTGAAACCCCATCTCTACTAAAATATAAAAAATTAGCCAGGTGTAGCGGCATGCGCCTGTAGTCCCAGCTACTGGGGAGGCTGAGGCAGGAGAATTGCTTGAACTAGGGAGGCGGAGATTGCAGTG
This sequence comes from Cheracebus regulus, assembly GCA_963574635.1. Classification (NCBI taxonomy): domain Eukaryota; kingdom Metazoa; phylum Chordata; class Mammalia; order Primates; family Pitheciidae; genus Cheracebus; species Cheracebus regulus. The sequence continues at coordinate 2,352 of CAUYQU010053332.1, forward strand.
AGCCAAGATCTCACCACTGCACTGCAGCCTAGGTGACAGGGTGAGACTCCATCTCAACAACAACAACAAAAAGTCCTAAGAGACCAATCTACCAATTGCAATGTGTGGGGCTTTGTCTGGGCCCTAATTTAAACCAATCAACTGAAAAGCAAAATAAAACATTTCATGAAACCATTTGTATATTGCATGATATTCAGGAATTATTATCATTTCCTCAAGTGTGATCATGATTTTACTATTTTGTTTTTTTAAATCTTAAAAAAAAAAAAAAAAAAAAGGAGTCTCTGTCGCCCAGGCTGGAGTGTAGTGACACAATCTCGGCTCACTGCAACCTCTGCCTCTTGGGTTCAAGTGATTCTCCTGCCTCAGCCTCCCAAGTAGCTATGGGTGCCTGACACCATGCCTGGCTAATTTTTGTATTTTTAGTAGAGACAAGCTTTCACCATGTTGGCCAGGCTGGTCTCAAACTCCTGACCTCAAGTGATCTACCTCCCTTGGCCTCCCAAAGTGCTGGGATTAGAGGTGTGAACCACGGCGCCCTGCCTTAAGAGTCTTTTCTTTTGAGGTACATTCTGAAATATTTACAAGAAGATAAAATATTTGGGATTTGCTTAAAAATAATTCAGTTTGGGGATAAGGAGGGAACATTAGGAATAGGTGGGGACATTAATGAAAGAAGATGAGGGGAGGAGAGGAGAGGAAGAAGGGAGGGAAGGAGGGAAAGAAAGAGAGAAAGAGAAAGGAAGAGAAAGGAAAAGAAAACCTTCTCAAAAAAACTTGATAACCCTCAGCTCCTGTGATTGGCAAAGGCTCTTTTTCCCTTAGGAAGCCTTTCTGACCTCCCAACCAGGGTTTATCACGTGTTTCTTTCTGTCTGCCCCTCTAAGTTTGCAATTGACATCTTAGACTCCTCACTTAGGGATCCTGACTCCCAATGACAGCAGGATGTTCCTTGCTATGTTGATCACACCGCAAAACCCTCATGGACTGAACGCATTTCTGAGAAAGCCCATCTGAATCACTGAGAGTGCTGCTAATAATAATAATGTAATACTATCATCTTAAGGTAACTTAAGGTAAGCAAATATTGCCTAGGTGAGGTTCTTTGTGAATTTCCATTAAGGAGTAAAAACTTCTTTATTGAAAAGCAGCTATTTCCAGCCTGTTGAGCAATATAAATATTGCCCTGAAATAGTGCTTACAATATCAGCTCACACTGGGAAAAAGTTCCTTTAGCAAAGTTAAACTTCAGCTCAATATGCAGCTAGTAAAACTAAATGCCCCTTTATAGAACCATGTCTTCCCACTCACCCCAAGAAACACAGCAAACAATACGGCTTTTCATCCCGCTGCCCTAGGGCAGAGCATGTCAATTGTATCACAAAAAAACCCAGGGTGAAAATGCCAAGCACCACATGGGTAACAGCTGGAACCACTTATGTACAATTGTTTCAACCCAACTGACAAGAAGGGGATGGACAGAGCACCTCACTTATAACGGGAGGGTGTCTCCCATCTTAGAAAGCACTTCCCGTCTCATCTTTAACGTGAACTTTCAGACGGCGTGAATCACTGAAGAAAGTCTATATGCAGATGCTCAATAAATTTACAATTTATGTTAGATTTCTGAGGTCCAAATTAGCCGGGCGTGATGGTGCATGCCTGCAATCCCAGCTGCTCAGGAGGCTGAGGCAGGAGAACTGCTTGAACCCAGGAGGCGGAGGTTGCGGTGAGCCGAGATTGTGCCATTGTACTCCAGCCTGGGCAGCAAGAGCAAAACTCTGTCTCAAAAAAAAAAAAAAAAAAAAGATTTCTGATATCCAAATATACCCTAAAAGAGTGAAACAACAGTCATTTGCGGGGGCTTAAATGAGCCTAGTAACAGTCCCCAGGGCAGAAAGCAGCCTGCAATAGTTCGGGGGAGCCTTCTCCAAAACATGTGTGATTAGAGAATACTTGAGGTAGAAACAAATAAGAAACAAACAGGGTCCTTTTACAAATGCAAATGGCTGTACTGACAAAATAATGAAATTTGCAAAAGCAAACTCCATGGGTGGGAGGCAGCGAGAACTTAAAATAATTTAACATAAAGAGTGGAAAAGCAACAAACACTGACTGAGTGTCACCTAATGTTGAGGTCCTTTAATAAGGCTGTTTTGATCGCATTTAGTACAACCATCCCTCTTTTCCAATACATGAAACAGACGAGGAAATGACAAGAGATTTTAATTTAGCTTAATGTCACACAGCCAGCAAGTGATGGAACCAAGATCGGAACCCACATCTGCTGGAGTCCATAACCCGGGCTCTTCCTGTTACACTTGGCTGCCTAGTTTACAGACATGGAGCAAAAGTCATGCAAGCTGCAATGTTTCTTGGGATGGCTTCAAAGTTAGTGATGGGGCAGCTAGAAAAAGCTGGAAAACGAAAAGGGTCCAAAAAAAGGAAAACACAAAAAGGAAATTTAGAAAATAGGAAAGTCCGGGATGCAATCAAGGTGGAGACTGATGCATTTCAGCCTGGAGCCTAATCCGTTTGCAAGGCACTTTAGAGTTTACAAAGTGTTTTTACTTTAGTTATCTCATTAAACCTAGTAAAGATTAATATCATTTTCATTCTTTGAGAAAAAAATGAGTTTCAGTTCCTATAACTTGCCTAAGATCAAACATTAGAAGTGCCAGAACAAAACTCCAAGTCCAAATTACCAGTGATTCCCATTAACCGCATGGAAGAAATGACTCTGGCATGAAATAGAAACAAAAGGTTAGTAAATAAAGCTTAGGGACAATCCATGGGTTACCCTATCCAGACCCCCAGAAAGGGTTCTTGGATCTAGTGCAAGAAAGAATTCAGGGCAAGTCCACTAAGTAAAGTGAAAGCAAGTTTATTAAGAAAGTAAAGGAACAAAGACACGGGAAGGACTGCCGGCTGCCCATTTTCTTAGTTATTTCTTGATGATACACTAAACAAGGAGTGGATTATTCATGACTCCCTTTTTTAGACCACATAGGGTAACTTCCCGACATTGCTGTGGCATTTGAAAACTGTTACAGCGCTGATTCAAGTGTAGCAGCGAGGATGACCAGGGGTCACTGTTATCACCATTGTGGTTTTGATAGGTTTTGGCTGGCTTCTTTACTGCAACCTGTTTTATCAGGAAGGTCTTCATGACTTGTGTCTTGTGATGACCTCCTATCTCATCCTTTGACTCAGAATGTCTTAACCATCTGGGAATGGGTCTCAGCCTCATTTTGCCCAGCCCCTGTTCAAGACGGAGTTGCTTTTGTTCACGCACCTCTGACCTGTTGGATACAGTGAGTTCTAAATTTCTCTTCAAAGAATCAGCATGTCAGTATGTTCAGTTCTTTGTCCTCCATTTTAAAGTTTAACTTCCTTGTAGTTTCAGTAAACAGCCTTTTCCACCAGTTTTAATCAGTAGTTTATATCTGTTCTTCTGGTCACCTGCTCCATCCTGACTTACCTCATCACTACTTTGACCTGAGTCACCCCTGGCCACCTGCTCTGACCTGAGTCACCTTTAGTTACCTGTTCCACAACCATTCTTCCCACTAAACTTCTCACCCTGCCACTCTGGCTCATACCCCTGCTCCCTTTACAATAGCCAATCGGAATTAGCTTAGACTGTGTGGTCCAACCCTAGCCAATAGGGGAACAACACAGCAGTAGGGGCTACCTGCATCAGAGATAAGAACCCCTTCCCCTCCCCAGTTCAGGTGTGCTCTCACCATTGCTCCATCTGCCAGATGCACCCTTCTATAGAAGTAAAATTGCCTTACTGAGAAAATTTATATTCAAGTGCTATTCCTTTTGTGGCACCGAAAATTTGCTTCTAACAGACATAAGGGTAATAGAGATGAATCAACATTTTCAACCTAATCCAGTTAATGTCCAAGTTATTTTGGATCAATTACCCTTCTCTTCTGCAGAAAATTTCTACTTGAGAATAGGCTTGCCTGATGGTAGTGGGTTATTAGAACTTATCAGCATTCATATCACTAAAGATATACAACACCCCAGGCTAAATATGACTGGCAAAAAAAAAAACAACAACTGTGGGGTTCTTTAAATTTTAACTACTGGTGTGTCTATCAAAGAAGAGGTAGCATTCAAGGATGCCACACCAAAGGTCTTGGGGTGTGAGACCCCCCAATCTCTGGGGAGACACATGTTTCTCCTTAACAACTTGAATCTAAATATCAGAAGTTTACCTGACGCCTAGTACTGTATTTACACAAATTCCTTAATTTAAATATAAAAAAGTACAGGAAAAGAGTTAAGCATTTATCTGCCTTTGCAGAAGGAACACTATATCAGTGTTACCCAAAAGTCACAGCTGATGAGGAAAAGCTCTTCTTTATAGAATATGCCAGCTAATAAATGCAGAAAGAATGACAGAAACAAACAAGCAACCAGCAAAACAAAATACAACAGCATCCTGCAACTTTTAATTTACTTATGGTTTCAGGCAAAGATCATCAATAGATGCTAAAACCATTAGATGAAAGGTTGGAGGGCAAGGAAATAGATGATAAGGCCGGAGTGAGTGTCACCCCGTAACTTGATTACCGCTCACGTGGGAGAAAATATAACTTGACAGGCACGGTCTGGCTGTAATCTCTGTCCCAAGGAATAATCAGACATCACTTGCCTGCTATTGTTATCCAGTGTGAAAAATACTGCTGCATTTATGAAGGATTCCTTTCTTTTCCTTTTTTATTTTTATTTTTTGAGACAGAGTCTCAATCTCACTCTGTTGCCCAGCCTGGAGTGCAGTGTCATGATCTCGGCTCACTACAACTTCCACCTCCCACGTTTAAGAGATTCTCCTGCCTCAGTCTCCTGAGTAGTTGAGATTACATGTGTACACCACCACATCTGGCTGGTTTTTGTATTCTTTAAAAATTATTATTATACTTTAAGTTCTGGGGTACATGTGCAGAATATGCAGGTTTGTTACATAGGTATACAAATATTAAACATCGAGTTACCCTATGACCCAGGAATTTCACTGCTAGGTAAATACCCAAGATAAATGAAACTTGTGTCTACACATTTGCATGTATGCCTCTTCTAGAAATGCAGTTTGCCTTGAAGACACCTTTTTATGACCAGTGTGTCTTAATCAGGCTCCAACAAAGTCCTCACTTGCATTTGGTCAACAAGTCTCTGAAGTCTCTTTTGATCTCCACCAAGTTTCCCTACTTTTTTCCCACCATGCCATTTATTTGTTAAGAAAATTATAACCATTTTTGTTTTTTAGATGGAGTCTCACTCTGTCGTCCAGGCTAGAGTGCAGTGGCGTGACCTCGACTCACGGCAACCTCTGCCTCCCGGGTTCAAATGATTCTCCTACCTCAGTCTCTTGAGTAGCTGGGATTACACGCGCACACCACTACGCCCAGCTAGTTTTGTACTTTTAGTAGAGATAGGATTTTAGTATGTTGGCCAGGCTGGTCTTGAACTCCTGACCTCGCTATCCGCCCACCTAGGCCTCCCAAAGTTCTGGGATTACAGGCATGAGCCACCACGCCCCACCAGAAAATGATAATCTTTTTAAGTTAAATTGTGTCAGTCATCTATTTAGAAATTTCTAATGCCTTCTCACTGCTTCACAGAATAAAAATTTTTAAATCCTAACAGGCTTTAACAAATCATAACAGAGCATTCACTATGTGCCACAGGCACGATCCTTAGTACCCGGGAGATGGTGGTGAACATGTCGGGCAACACCTGCACTCATGGGGCTCAGACTCTAAGGGGGAGACAGATAACAAACAAGCGAAATTTTAAAGAATGAGCCAGGCTGAGGTGGGAGGATCATTTGGGTCCCAGGAGTTTGAGACCAGCCTAAGTAACATAGTGAGGCTCTTTCTCAAAAACACAAAAAGCAAACAAACTAATGTTAGGTGATTAGACATGCTAAGAAAGGGACAGCGAAGGGGTGGAAGGGAAGGGCACCCTGAAGAGGCTGCATGTGAGCAGAGGTCTGACCACAGAAATGCGCAGCCCATGGGAACCGGGGGCGGGTGTCCCCAGCAGAAAAAAGAACCTGGATGGGATGAGCTGGCCATGGCCAAGGAAGAGAAAGAAGGCCAGGGTGGCCACAGTCTGGCACATGAGGCGGGCACGGGAAGACATATAGGTGGAGAGATGAGCGAGGCTAGGCCACTTGAGGCTTTGCTGACCATGCAGCCTGAGCACTTTGGATTTCGTTAAGCACAAAGGGAACCCTCACAGGGCTTTAGGCTGGGAGTGGCAAGGTCTCAGTTACCAGGCGCTGCGGGATTCATCCCCGTTGAGCTCTCCAAGTTCATCTGACACTACTGCCCTGCGCTCCCATCCACCTTTCTGTTCCTAGGATGCGCCAAGCTCCTGTTTCTTTCACAGGACAAGGACTCACATGCAGTCAGTGCTTCCTCCTCTTCTTTGGAACCAGCCTCCTGTCTCCTCCCCTTTCCACACAGCGAACCACACTCACCCTGTTCTCAGCTCTCACTGGGGAGGCTCTCCTGACCTCTCCAGTAAGTTCCGCTTCCACCCCAATATGTCTCCACCCTGAACTCATCACAATGGCGGAATAATTATTGATTTAATGTCTGTTTTCCTCACTAGACATTACACTGAGGGCAGAAGCAACGCTGGTCTTGTTTTCTCTCTAGCCCTAAAGCCTAGCACTGTTAGGCAACAAGTTGAACATCTGTGGAATGAATATAGGACAAATGTTGACGCTGGACTGCAATTTACAAAAAAATAATACCCAGTGTCCTGAAAAAAATTAATGTACTCACCCAGTCAATCAAAAAATATTAGAGGCCAGGCTCGGTGGCTCACGCCTATAATCCCAGCACTTTGGAAGGCCGAGGTGGGCAGATCACCTGAGGTCAGAAGTTCGAGACCAGCCTGGCCAAATTGGCGAAACCCAGCCTCTACTAAAAACACAAAAATTAGCCAGGCATGGTGGTGGGCACCTGTAGTCCCAGCTATCAGGAGGCTGAGGCAAGAGAATCACTTGAACCTCAGAGGCAGAGGTTGCTGTGAGCCGAGATCGCACCACTGCACTCCAGCCTGGGCAACAAAGTGAGACTCTGTCTCAAAAAAAGAAAAATAAAATATTAGAGATCCAAGATAAAATGAACTTTAGAGATAAAACCAAATCTTTTCATTTTATAAATAGACTCAGAATAACAAGAGGCTGAGAAATAAAGTGATTTGGCCTCAATTATAAGCTGGTCAACATAATTAATCAATTACACTTTAGCCCCCACTGGAAATTAATACTCAAATATTCTGTGATTCTACCTAGACTATAGGCAACATTGGGCAAATCAGAAGCAGATGCCCCTTCTCTGAGTGGTCACAGCCCCATGCTAAGGCTCAGGGTTTGGTGAGTGCATGTGGGCTGGATTTCAGGAACCCCCAATTCCTGAGCCAGAACCCTTATGCTGTGAGCAACCTACACAGCCATAGGTGACGGCCCTGGACATGACCAACAAATTCATAAACTTCCTATGTGCTACTCAGTGTGGTAGTTCTACGAGTGAACAAGTAGGCATGTGTGTGAGAGAAAGCAAGAGACGAAGAGAGACAGAGACAGAAAAGAAAAGAAAACTAGGGCTTGGGATATGAGTCAAGAAAGAAGTAGACAATCTCTTGCTACCAAAGATATCCTTTTGTTATTTTTCCATGGCATAGGAATTTTATCTCTAAAACAAACTGAACTTATTAAATAATAACAACCAATCCATTTCCCATTTTTACAACTCAAAGACAAATAATTTGTATTTGTAATAAAATCACATTGCAGAAATTCTTCTATTGATTTACACCCCTAATCAGAGCTTCCGATCAGCAAGAGAACCAGCATTACTAAACTGAGATGATAAAATTCCAGTCAAAGGAAGAAAATGCTTTTATTGTTCTGTGCAATCTCACTACAATTTTGAAGAACGCTCGTCCAGGGAGTTCAAAGGCAGCAGAGCTCATATACAATGTCCAGTAGCTTAGCCCCAAGACATCATCCAAAGAATGGCTGGGACTATGAAGATTTACCATTCAAAGAGATTATTCCGTGGGGACAATCAAACTTTATCATGCAGAAGGTCTGCTGTGGCCCATAGGAGGATGCAAGATGGAACCTCACCCTACCACGGAGTATTCCCTAGCCATATCCTTTCTCCTGCCTTTGAACATCTGTCAAATTGAGGCTACGGCATGTGACGTCTGGATAGCATTAGATCAGCAGCTCTCCAACACTTTGGTCTCAGGATCCCTTTACACTCTTAAAAATGACTGAAAATCCCCAAATGCTTGTATTTACATAGGTTATCTCGATCAGTGCCTACCAGAAGAGAAATCAAAACTGAGAAACATTTAAGTATTTGTAATATTTAAGTAAGGATGAATTCATTATCTGTTAATGTAAATAATGATATCTTTTCTGAAAATAACTATATTTTCCAAACCAAAAAGAGAGAGAAGCATCATCGTTTTTACATTTTTGCAAATCAATGTGATGTCTGGCTGAATGGAAGATACCTGGATTCTCCTATCTGCTTCTATATTCGATCTGTTCTGTCAATATCACACAGCACAGTCTCTAGTAACTCCACCGCATATGGCAAGAAGCATGGGCGTATAGAAAGCAAATTACATTTTAGTAGCATTAGGAAAAGAGTTTTGACCTTGTGAATTCCCTGCAAAAGTCGCCAGGAAACCCAGACAACACTTGGAGAACTGCCTCTCATTTCTCAGGGCTCTGAATCCAGGTCTCAGCCTTTTTCCCCACTACCCTATTTCCCCTGGTAAGCCAGTGTCTCAAGGTTTTACTCTCCTCCCCAGCCTGACTGCTTGCTTTCGGGTCTACTAGCCACAGGGAATCTCCCCATTCTGATCCCCTTGTGGGCCTAACACCACAGAATCAACATGGGCTAATGCCTTTTCATTCAAATCAGCCCACCTGGCCACCCTGTCACTGCCTGCCTTCTCCATCATGTCCCATGTGTGACCAGTTCTAAGTCCTGTTGATGCATCTCACATCACCTCTCAGGTCCACCCTATTCTCTGATTGTCCCCCTTTCTGTAAGCACTCATTCCCATGTGTCTGGATCAACCAGCAGTTGATGGGACTGATTTCCCTGCTTCCAAACTCTCCCTGGTCTTTTTCTCTATGCTGTCTTGCAAACCACTTCCAGGCTTCCCTTTCTAAAGATGAGCATGCCTTGTGACCAGCTACAGATGGCTTGTGACCACCCCCCAGTGACTTCTGGGCATCTTTCATGACCCCCAAGGTAGTATATTGCATCGTTTGGTCCCAGTTCATCCCTTTTGCCAGCACCCATGCCTGTTGCCACCAAGAATGGGGTGACCTGCTTCACCCGTTGACCCTGGGCTTGGCCATGTGACATGTGACTTGTCCATGAGATACTAGAAAACATGACCCAAGAAGAGGCTTGAGAAAGCATGCAGGTATTTCCACTTGTTCTCCTGTGCCTCTGACATCCCCATGAAAAGGTCAAGCCAAGCTGGCCCTTGAAAGCAGTGCTGTCCAACAGCATTTTTAGCAAACATTTAGAAATGTTCTATAACAGCATTGTCCATGAGGGTATTGAACACTTGGAATACGGCTTGTGTGACTGAAAGCCTGAAATTTTCATAGTGTTTAATTGTAATAAATATAAATTTAGATACCTACATAGGGCTAGTGGCTACCATATTAGCCAAAATGGGCTTGGAGGATGAAAGACCTGTGGCGCAGAACAAAATCATCCCAAATACCCCACCAAGGCCACCCTAGATCAGCCCACTACCAGCTGATTGCAGACATGTGAGCAATAAACGCTTAATATTACATGCCACAGGTTTTTGAGGTTGGTTTCTTTAAAAAAAAATTTTTTTTTATAGAGACAGGGTCTCACTGTGTCACCAAGTCTGGTCTTGAACTCCTGGTCTCAAGCAGTCCTCCTACCTTAGCCTCCCAAAGTGCTGGGATTATAGGTGTGAGCCATTGCACCCTGTCAAGGTTGTTTGTTACACAGCAAAAGCTAACTGATGCATCCTATCTTCTGCCCTCCCCCCACCCATCTATCCAGACAGAAACCTCTTATTCCAATACAAATAACTGCTTTCATCAGCTCATACTCATCGTTTTTCCAGTACATGGCAGACTTCTCCCCATCCTCATGCATTTGCTCCTGCAGTACATCTGGAATGGCCTCTCCATTTCCTGTCCACCTCCTCCAATTGGACCTGTCTTTGAAATCTTAAATGTCACCTCCTCTGTGAAGTCTTCCCTCACTCCTCCAGCTCATAGTAATGGGTTTGATGCTTGAAAGCACTATGAGTCAGACACAGACTTGGGTTGCCATTCAAGTTTTGGCATTTAACTGGTCACATGCCCTTGGGTATATCACTAATTACTGATACTATTATTGTTTCTTCGTCTGAAGAAAGGAAGGATTGTTTCGAGGATTAAATCATATAAAACTAGCAAGTCTCTAACATACAGAGATATACACAACCAACAAGTGTTTTCTTTCTTGGTGGGTGTCTCTTTCGTTTTTCTAATGCCTAGAATGGTGAAGACCATCCATTGATGCCTACACTTCATATCAATTCACCTTCTTCCATCAATGTGCAAAGAGCATCTTGCACAGCTGTAGATAGGGGTGGACACTGCGATGTGTCACCAGATCCCTCTTCAACTCCTGGAAATGTGTCCCTCCACTGTCAGCACTCTTTTCGGGTTGCTTCCAGGGAAAAAACTGCCTCACCCAGGGTATATCTCCATCCAGGGTAGCTGTTATCCACTGACTCCCTGACTCACTGATCCATGCAAGGGCACAGGGACCAAGTCCTCTCAAGGCTTGAGACGACTCTGAAAGGCTGTCCCAGCTTCTAAGCTCCCCCAGGGGCTGGGGGAGACCTTTGCTGGGACTGACTTGCTGCTCTCGGCTTCTCCCTCTGCTCAATCATTCCTCATTTCCCACCCTTCCACAGGTGTGGACCTGAGGAGCACCCTAATGAAATAACCTGTCTCCAAATCTCCAGCACAGTCAAAGTCAGCTTCCTGGGAACCCTACATACAGGACAGATAGAAGACACAGAGACCCCCGGGATCCATTCTCATGGAAATGCTGATCAAACCCAAATAGACAGGAAAGTCTTTGATAGGAATTGTTTTGTAGGAATATATTTTCCAGACCTTTAGAATGTAATGCAGTTAGTCTGATGTCACAAGTAAAGGAGGACAAGCAGGTCCCAATTTTACAAAAGGATTCTTGGCCAGGCCTGTAATCCTTTAATCCTAGCACTTTGGGAGCCCGAGGTGGGTGGATCACCTGAGGTCAGAAGTTCGAGATCAGCCTGACCACAGATGGTGAAACCCCATCTCTACTAAAAATACAAAAATTAGCTGGTTGTGGTGGCCAGTGTCTGTAATCCCAGCTACTCAGGAAACTGAGGGATGAGAATCAGTTGAACCCAAGAGGCAGAGGTTGCAGTGAGCTACGATCAAGCCGCTGCACTCCAGCCTGGGTGACAGAGTGAGACTGTGTCTCAAAAACAAACAAACACACAAACAAACAAAAGGGATCTTATTCAGTGAGTCTTTATATGAGAAAAAGAAGTTTTATTTTTATTTTCAATAACCACAAACTGGCCAGGCGAGGTGGCTCACATGTGTAATCTCAGCACTTTGGGAGACCAAGGCAGGCGAATCACCTGAGGTCAGGAGTCAGGGACTAGCCTGGCCAACATGGTGAAATTCCGTCTCTACTAAAAATACAAAATTGAGCCAGGCATAGTGGTGTGCACCTATGGTCCCAGCTACTTGGGAGGCTGAGGCAGGAGAATCACTTGAACTCAGGAGGTAGAGGTTGCAATGAGCCCAGATTTCGCCACTGCACTCCACCTGGGCGACAGAGTGAGACTCCGTCTCAAAAAAAGAAAGAATAACCACAAACTGATATTTAGCGTTTCCTTTAATTATGAATGCAGGCAACAAAGCAGTCACTAACAGAAGTCACACATCTTTTCATATCAGATCATAGTTGCTGCAGATGTCTGGGAATATTGCTCATGATCTTCAATTCAATCATTACCTGACCTGCCCTTAGATCCACTGCTATACCTATTTAATGTCGCTAAAAGTAAGCATATATTGGGCCGGGCATGGTGGCTCACGCTTGTACTCCCAGCACTTTAGGAGGCCAAGGCCGGTGGATCACCTGAGGTCAGGAGTTCAAGGCCAGCCTGGCCAACACGGCAAAACCCCATCTCTACTTAAAATACAAAAATTAGCCAGGCAGTGGCAGGCACTTGTAACCCCAGCTACTCAGGAGGCTGAGGCAGGAGAATGGCTTGAACCTGGGAGGTGGAGGTTGCAATGAGCAGAGATTGCACCACTGCACTCCAGCCTGGGGGATAGAGTGAGACTCTGTCTCAAAAAAAAAAAAAAAAAAAAAAAAAAGAGTAAGCACATATACTATATAAGATGTGTGATTTTTAATATTTTGATCTGTATTTCAACATAATTGTCTTCCTTGGCTCAAGCCACAGGATAGCTTGAGCCAAGGAGTTGGAGGCTGCAGTGAGCCAAGATCGCGCCACTGCACTCAGCCAGGGCAACAGTGCAATATCCCTTCTCTCTCTAAACGCTAAAATAAAAGCATTACACGGAAAAGGGGTCTATAGACTTCGCCTGACTGTCCAAAGGAGCCAGGGCAGTCAACCAACAAGGGTGAGGGCTCTTTGTGCATCCGGACTTTAAGAGCCCATTCGTTTTAGGCAAAGCCGACAAGCTCCATGTGAGTGTTATCTAAGGCGCAGTGTGCCCAGGCCAGACTGGGAGCACAGCCATTTCACGGGCAGGACAGGCGGCAGCCGCTGCGTGTGCAGTTCCAACCCCTCTCTCCCCAAGTCCTGGAATGCACACAAGCCTTATATGAAATCCACATGGTGCGCGGCCGAGGAAGGCAGCGGCACGAAAGGACTTCAAGTTGACAGCGCCGCCAGGCCCGGCCAGTTCTGGAGAGGCTCCAGGGAGCTGTAGGTCATCTGGCCCCGCTCCTGGTTTGGGGCCTCCGTGGTGACAATGCCTGGCCACAGGAAATTGGATCACTGGGCCCCCTGAGTTCCCCACTCTAGACTCTGGACTCTGAAACAAGCCCAACTGGAAAGCAGCATCACTGCCAAGACACATCCGGAGTCTACACACAAACACCGGAGGCTGCCGGCGAAACTCTCCCGGCAGAGAGCGGGGTTTGGCCGTTTTTCCCTCCCCGGCAGCCACAGGAGTCCCGGCTGCGACCCAGCTCCGGCTCTAGCCCTGTGGAGACTCTGCGCGCAAGCCTGGTTCCACCCGGGCCCGGCCGGGTCCTAGCCCCGAAGGGTCGGGACAACCGAGGGACGCGGACCGACCTCCCTGCCGCGATGCAGCCCACAGCAGCCGGGAAGGAAGCTCCACGGGGTCCCGGGGTGCCGGGGTCACGGCCGGGCGCGCGGAGCCTCCCCAAGAGCCTGCGAGCCCACGCCGTCCTGGACCCCGCGCCCCGCTCTTCGGATGGCAGGGACCGAGTCAGGGAGACCTCCGCGGACCCAGCAGAGGCGGGAGACCCTGCGCCGCGCCCGGTGCCCCGGCGGCCAGCGGGTCCCGCTCCCCGCCTGCGACGCCCACGTCCGTCCGGCTCCGCGGGCGCCCCGGCCAGCCTCGCCCTCCCGCCCCTCGGCCTCCCTCCCCGAGCCCACTCACGTAGACAGAGCCGATGTCGGATCTGTCGTAGAAGCGGAGCGCCCCACTCAGCTCCAGGGCCGGGGAGACCAGGTCGTCCCCGTCCTCCAGCTCCAGGTCCCCGTGTGCGGGGCCGAAGGGGAAGAGCTCCTGGCGGCTCAGGCAGCCTCCGGGCCCCGCCAGCAGCAGCGGCAGCAGCAGCGCCCGCGTCCACGCAGCCCGGCTCCAGCTGCTCGCGCCCAGCATGTTCCCGAACTGCGCTCCCGCAAACCCCGTCCCGCGGCCGGAGCAGAGGAAGGCGGGGATGTAACCCGACGCCCCTGGCAGCCCCCTAGCCTCCCGCCTCCCGCCTCCCGGCGTTCCCACCCCGGGAAATAGGGGAGGGGAGCCGCGGGAAGAGGGGAGGGCCCCGCCCCGTCCAGCGGGAGCGCCGCGGGGCAGCCCAATGGCCGCGAGGGGGAGGGCGAGGAGCGACGCCGAACCTCCCGCCTTACCGGCCGCAGGGCCTGGGGCGCCGATGCCTGCGATTCCCGACACCAGCCCGGCTCGCACCGAATGGCGCCTCCGGGATGGGAAGCAGAGCGCGGCACTCGCACCGTGGTCCTCGGGTTAGGGTTGGGCGGTGGAGAGCCCGCGACGTGGAAACGCTCCGGATTCAGAAACGGCGCCCACCCCATCGCTGCTCGGCGGCGTCTGGGGTCCAGTTCGCGTGTCCCGGGCTGGAAGACCGGGTGTGAGCTGGGAGTGAGCCAAGGGACCGAGCCACCAGCACGTTCCTGCGCTCATCCACCCATTCATTCCGCGTGTTTTTGATTGCCTGATCCCGCGCTCCCCACTGTGGAGGTTCTCCAGGAAACAGCGTCCCACCTTCCGAGGCAAAGTCGCCAGTGTACAACACAAGCCAGTGTCAGGTGGGGGCCCCAAGTCATCAAGGACCTTAGGGCTGGAGAAGCTGGCGGCGGAAGCTTCGGGTGGGATGGCGGGAATCCACCCGGGTCTTCTAGAAGGAATGGGATTTCATCAGGCAGCGGCCAAGGAGGGTGGAGGGCCGAGCCGGGTGGATTCAGGTCATCATCCCCCAGCAGAGAATTTGGGGAGGGGCAGGTTGAAGTACAGCCTTCAAATCACAAATCTAGGTATTTGAATTCGCTCCATCACTCGGAGAAGAAACTATTGAAAGTTCTTGACAAAGGGAGATGAGCGATTTAAGTGGTATCCCGAATAAATCGGTTGATCATTAATTTGGCGCTAGGGTGGAAGTAGAGACAGGTAAGTTATTAGAAGACCACGTCTAAAACATTGCAATGAAAGAAGATCTAATCCTAAGTTTGACGTCGAAGAGGAAAAGGAATGAAGTTAAAATTGAGTTCAAGGTTTTGCACCCGGAGGACTGGAAAACCAGTACTGCCTTTTGACGTTAGGGAAGAGGATCTGAAACAGCTAGGTATGTTTGAAGTCAGACCTATTAACTTGGAAGGGTCAACAGGACGTGCCCATTTCCTGTCAGCAGCTAAAATTAAGGACCTTGAACCCAGTTCATAATAATTCTTCAGAAAACAGCAAGTTCTGTATAAAACTTAGAGGGCGTGAGTTCTGAACCAGCAAAGACTGGAAGAAAAAGCAAAGGAAACATGCCTTCTAAGCAAAACGCTTTTGATCTCATGAGACCTTGTCTTTTTCTTTTAAATTCATCAGCCATCAGAGATAACATGTGTTCCGCAAGTATTCATTCATTTTGCACTCACAGTAAACCTAGGAAACAGACCATCCCTGTTTGACAGAGAAGGGGCATAGAGACCCAGAGAGGTTAAATCATTTTGCTAAGATCACACAGCTGGGAGCCTGTAAGTGACCCTAGGTGTCCCAGCTGCAAGGACCCCGCTTATAACCACTGCATTAAGCGCCATCTGTTTACTACCTCTTACCCCTGTTGTTGAAGAGTAACCAATGCTGCCTGCAGTCTGTTGTCAAATACGGTGTTTTTCCTTCAGTTCCCTCCCAGCAATGCAGCACTGTGAGCCCCCAGCCTGCTCCCTAGAAGCACTTCTGACTCTATGCCATCTGTGGTTCTGTTTCTGGACTTCTGGGCCCCAGCAGTGCCCGTTCCAGCTGCTGCAAGAGCTGTGTATGGAGACTCTTCTCTATGTTCACCTGCACACGACATGGGCTCCACGACTTCCCCACGCCCTGTGGTTGAGGGAAACCCCAGGCTCAGTCGGTCTTTGTTTTGCCTGTGCCTCCAACAATCCTCCTTTGAAAACCCCCACCCCAGCCTCCGTCACACATCAGAGCTGTCTCTGAAGCTGTGGTCTGTGCCTGGAATGCTCTTACCCCTCTCACGAATTCTCTCCCTTTTTGGTACTTAGGCAGCTTCTGAAACTCCTATTGGTCTATCCATGGGACTTTGGTCAGCGAATACAGGAGGAGAGCAGTTCTCTGCTTTGCTGGTTCAGCACAGCCTCCCAAGTCCAGCCTGGGTGAGGTCAGGGCTCCCATTTACCAGCTGTATAACAGTGGGCAGGTTTCTAAGCTTCAATATCCTTGATCACTTGTATGGGATGTTCATAATTAAAATCAAAGGATTGTCGTGAGGATTAGATAAGGTGATTCATTAAATGCTCCTAGCTGGGCACAAAGTGAGTATTTATTAAACCATCATTATTACCTAAATGTACAGTTTTCGTGATTCTTATTATGTCAACGTTTACTGAGAATCTACCATGAATCAGATACTATACTAGAAATTCAAAATGCCAAGACCATTAGGCACAATCCTTTCTTTGAGAAGCTCACCATCTATTGGGGAGGCAGACACAATAATAACACAGTGTGATGCTTTAAGAAATACACAGGCTGGGCACGGTGGCTCACACTTGTAATCCCAGCACTTTGGGAGGCTGAGGCGGGAGGATCACCTGAGGTCAGAAGTTCGAGACCAACCTGGCCAACATGGTGAAACCCAGTCTCTTAAAAATAAAAATAAAAAAAGAAATACACAAACGGCAACAAGAGATATCACTTGTTGAATGCTGCTTCTGCTGGATGCTTAATGTAGCATTCAATTTAATACTAATAACAGCTGCACAAGCTAGTAGCCCTATATAGGGAAAACAAGGTTTGCAGAGATCAGATAACTGGCCCAGTTTCACACAGGTAGTCAAAGAGCTAGGATTTGAATCCCAGTTTGTTTGACACCAAAGCTATTATTCTTTCTGCTGCACCATCCTGCCCTTCTATGGAAGGAAACATTTCTCCCTTTATTTCCGCCCACAAGATCTATTTGCTCTGTTGTTTATACATAATACCCATGATCTATTTGTGCATGCTTGTGCTCCTTTATTTCATCAGTATCTCTTGGCCTGAGTAAGTCCAGTATATACGGTAAATTCTCTGTCATATACTATTTATAGCCCTGCACTCGCCTCACATTATCCAGTCCTTGTAGGACATGATATTGATGCTGTGTCTCCTGCTAGGACAGTTTGTCCCTGTCATTCCTTAAGAATTTGTAGTTCCAAACACATTCATCACAGAATACTTACTTTTATATTGTACTCTGGACATTTTCTAAGTGTATATAATAATTTGCTCTTTTTCTCTAGTCGTTTTGCATGTTTTTTAGGGATATAAGCTTTTTGGGGCAAGGCCCATAGGTTTTATTTGTTTTCCTGACTTCACAGAGCCTAGCCCAATGCTGCATACACATTAATAAAATGTATGTGGTTCTTAATCGTTTAAGAATTCAGTGATATGTTTAAGAATCATCTAGGGCCAAGTGCAGTGGCTTACGCCTATAATCCCAGCACTTTGGGAGGCTGAGGTGAGCAGATCACCTGAGGCCAGGAGTTCAAGACCAGCCTGACCAACATGAAGAAACCTCATCTCTACTAAAAATACAAAATTAGCCGGGTGCGGTGACGCATGCCTGTAGTCCCAGCTACTCGGGAGGCCGAGGAAGGAGAACTGCTTGAACCCTGGAGGTGGAAGTTGTGGTGAGCCAGGATAGCGTCACTGCACTCCAGCCTGGGCAATAAGAGCAAAACTCCATCTCAAAAAAATAATAATAAAAAAAGAATTGTCTGATATCTGCAGTAGCAATAGCACCCATAATTATGTAATACACCAGCTTAAAAAACAAATGAAACCTTGCTCTTTCGAGACTTGTCCTCTTTTCTTGACAGCTGTCATCCTGATGAGGCAGAAAGACAAAATGTTAAGAAGCAGGTCTCAGGCGGCATGTCTATAAGAAGCCATGGTAACTTTTCTTTTTGTTTGTTTGTTTTTTGAGATAGAGCCTCACTCTGTCACCCAGGCTCGAGTGCAATGGCGCGATCACGGCTCACTGCAACCTCCACCTCCCAGGTTCAAGTGATTTTCTTGCTTCAGCCTCCCGAGTAGCTGGGATTACAGGGTGCACCACCACACCTGATTAATTTTTCTATTTTTAGTACAGACAGGGTTTCACCATGTTGGCCAGGCTGGTCTCAAAGAAGGAATTCCTGACCTCAGGTGATCCGCCTGCCTCAGCCTCCCAAAGTGCTGGGATTACAGTTGTGAGCCACCGCGCCTGGCCCCGAGGTAACTTTTCTATCTGATAATTCAGACAGAAGTCCAGGTGACTGAGTGAGAAAATAGCTCAATTGGCTATTGGAAGGAGGCATTTGTTCTAATCTCACTCTCCTGTGAGGATTGGAAACTGACCATATATGGCCATGGAGCATTCCTTTATTTCCCAGATGTCATGTAGAGGTAAATGCATTCGTTCGTACATTCCAATTCCAGGGAATTCACCTAATTTGTGAATATTTTAAGCAACTCACATTCAGTTGTGATCTCAGATAAAAACGACATACTGACAAAGCATGAGAATGAAGCAGGATCTGGTGCTCACTTTATTTTGTTTTCAAAGGCGATTAGGATAAAAGGTACTTTGGGAAAACACAATGATGTCCACCTTTGTGTTTGATCGGGAAGATGCCAAGCTTTTCAGGGTAAAGTTTAATTCCTATAGTTCTATATCCTGTTTTCCCATGAACGTTTTCCTGCTTTGTTATCATCAGACCTCCAGCATTCGCTGCTGGGTTCCACTTACCTTTTGTTGTTATTTTAATTTTTAATCTTGATTTATGTAATTTTTAGCCTGACATAAAAATTGCAAAAAGAATACAAAAAAGTTCCATATACCCTTATATTCCCATATCACATACACCCACATTTTCCTTAAGATTAACATTTTGCCATGTTTGCTTTCTCTCTGTCACTCTCTGTCCCTGTCTCTCTCTCTTTACGCACTCACACATGTGTGCACCCACACACAGACTCATCAATACACACACATTATATATATATATATATATATATATATATTTTAGAAAAAGAGAGAAAAGGAGAAAGAAAGAAAGAAACAGCAAAAGAAAGAAAAAAAAGAATGAAAGAGAGAAGGAAAGAGGAAGAGAAAGAGGGAAAGAGAATGGGATTCTTGTTTTATTGCCCAGGCTAGAATGCAGTCTAAAAATGGGTATTAAAAACCTCTTTTATGCCAATAATTGTGCTTAACAATGGAGACAGGAAGGAATAGGGATGAAAATAACAAATAAGCAGCCAACCAATAT